>CAOKZL010003171.1:0-120016 GCA_948472985.1 Iguana delicatissima
TACTTAAATACGTGGGTATGTACGTACATTTCCAAGAAACTCTACTTGTTGTCCTACAAAGAGATAGTTAAGAAGAGATAAACATGTAAAACTATATTTTGTGGCACAAGAAATTTTGGATTATTTCCTTCTATTTCATTTTCAAGGATCTATGTGACAAAATTTACATGATTATTTGGTGATAAGCCAGACTTAGGTTCATAATACAGTCTCTGACTCTATCTATCTTTGGAAAAACTCAATGACAGGAACTCCTGGAAATGGTGAAGGTGGCCTGTTTCAGAGATCTCCATGCAGCTTGTTCATAAATCAGATCCAGAAGAAGAAACTTTCTAATGAGAAGATGAAATCTCAGCATCAATTGAAGAGCAGAATCTTTCATCAGACCTCACATCACAAGAAATCTGAAGATGAAAGGAGAAAAGGAAACAGAACCCCCCAAGCAAATATTTCTAGAGCAGAAACTCAAAGTGTGGAGCAAACTCTCTCTGCAGCAGGTAATAGCTGTAAATTCATAGATTTTAAAATAGGAAATGTTTCTAGGGTTGCCAGGTCTGGACTATTTCGAGTCTGAGATTTTAGCATCAAGACCTAAGATAAAGGGATGATTCCTTGTGATGTCACAAAGGGCAGGCCCTCATGATGTCATTAAGTCATGTCATGCGTGTCAAGCATCAGGTGGAGTTGCACAGAGTGTGCCATTCAAATGCAAAACAAATGGGAAAAATATGAATCTACACACACCTTTCAAGGCATTGCTTTCATCCTGAGATTCTTCCTCTTTGATCTGCAGACCAGAGAATAAGGGCCAGGCCCTGAGATCTGGCAACCTAAACACGTCTACCCTGGAAGCATATATTCCCAGAATTAGTTCTAGGGGAAGAGATAAGTGTCATTGTTAAAGAATGATCATTGTTGGTTCACCTATCACATTGTCCTAATTTTACAATGTCTCTTGTTCCTACACCTGTAAATTGAACACTGCCTCTTCCCAATACTTCAAGTGAGTGCTCTCCCTGCACCCTTTTCAAAGTTGTATATGTGCATCCTTCACTGTTTTGAAAAACACAGAAATACAAACATTCCTGACCATTGGGTGGTGTTTATGAACACCAGCCAACAATGACCATCATAGTTAGCTTTTGCTCCAGACTTGCAAAACCAACATTTCACAGTCTCCCAGGGAGGCAGAAATGTTATGTTAGTACTGACTGTAGTAAAGATACTTCCATTTTATCTCCCTAATTCTAAAAATATTGTTTGCTTCACTCTGAAGACAACAACCCACTGCTTACCATTAGACTACAATGTATTTGGTCTGACTTGGCTGAAACTTAGCGTATAAGAGAGAAAGAACAAACCAAATTCTGAGATTTGGTGGATGGGCAGGGATAAAATGATGAGCTTGGATATCGAAGACATGAGCCCAATCTATTTGTTAAACCCCAACTAGAGTAGGCCCACTGAGTCAAATTGTGAGTCAATACATAGGTAAATTTCATTGATTCAATGAGTCTACTCTATTTGGGCATAAACAATGAGGTTGATGCCATAGATTCAAACTCCAATACCTCCGTTCAAAAGTGGGAAATAATTATCTCAGAAGTGGGAAGCCTGCGAGAGGGGGTAACTTAATGAGATCTTTCTACTAGTGTTTATGGGCTTGTGTAGGAAGGAACCAACCAGAGAGTAAAAATATAAACTAAAAATGTGTTGTATTAAAAAGATTCACACAAGCACACAAAAGCTCAAACATTCACACAAGGATGAACTAAAGGAAAGGGAGGAAAGTGGGATAGAGGACGTTGAAGGATTCAGGTGATATTTACCAGTCCGGAAAGTAGTGAAGAGATGCGGTATGTAGCTTAGGTAGGCACCTAAGAACAGTTCTCATTTGGAGCTCTGATGGACAGAGTGGCATTCAAAGTGGCAAGAAACTGCACTGAACAGCCTGAAATCAGGGGTATTTGTACTCGAAAAATATCTTGAAGGTATGATTATGACTAGCACTCCCAGCTAAGTGGACAATGGGAGTGGCAACACGAACAATGAAGTCTGGACAGAGCTAATGGTTTTAGCGTTAAGGTGACAAAAAGGGTAATAGTTGTCACAGTAGCTGAGTATTGTAGAGAGGTGGGAAAAAATAAGGAAACATCCAGATATACAGGGACCAGGGTGGAAACAATCACAATTTGGAGGCAATTTTCCCATTTGACTCTTGAGAGGTCTGGCTCGTTCACATAAGCCTATTGTCTCAACTGCGGCTGCGCTATTAGCCTGACAATGACTGGGTTTTAGCTTAAGAGGTGGGTGTGTCTGATCTGATCTGCCTTGCTATGTCATATTTACAGTCAGTAATTTGCCTCTTCCAGTGTGACCTTTCTGTCACCTCAGGTATCATTTATATCAATGTCAATTAATTTAGTGCCATGATAGTATTTGTCAATTAAACCATGCCAGATGTAGGGGGCGCACAGTGCTGTAACCAATGGCAGAGCTTGGAATGCATGGGGGTGTGGCTATGGCATGGGGGCAGGGCTACAGGGCATGGGGGCAGGGCCACGGCATGTGGAGGCGTGGCCATGGCATACAGGAGCATGGCTATGAGGCCGGACGCCCCCAAAAATTGCCACCAGTGGCAAACTGCTCCTATTGCCCCCCATCCCTACGCGACCAGCCGTAACAAGAGTTTGGCACAATCACCTGCCAGTTACTGAGATTACTTTTGGTTGGCACCTATCCCTCTTTGGAAATTGCAACATTCTTTGTCACAGCCATTTTATTTTCTGGGAGTGACCCCCATTGTTCACCTTTCCTAAAGAGGGATACAGACATTCTGTATCTCAAAGAATGCGTGCAACGTCCCCACTAAGAATTCTGCCTGCCACGGAATTTCTTCTAATCCTCACATTTCTAGCATTGCAGAGAGTGAGACACTGAAAATCATTTGCACCTAGAACTCTTCTCTGTGTTGGGTTCATATTCTCTTTGTGGCTTTACTTGCTCCTTTGCTTTAGATGCCTAAACTGCATTTCTGAATGATCAACTGAAGTACTAAATTATTGCAATGCTACAAATATGAGGACTGAAGGAAAATCTCAGTCCTCAAAGGAGTCTTCCGAAAAGAGAAAAAGGGGAGGAAGATTTCTTTTGTGGGGAGAACCAATGCCTTCATTTTGTCCTCACCCAACCACACCCCTATTTTAATCCTTATTTTTATTCCTGAAGGGAGCGGGAACAAGACCGCTTTTCTCTGTCACCTATGAAGGAATGGTTTCTTCTTATCCATTAGCGACCGAGGAAGAAAAAGTGTTGCAAATATGTCTGGCTTGTACGGAACTTACGTATCTGTAGTCATTCATGTCAAAATATTTATTATGTATCCTTTGTTAATATTAGATGGAAGAAAACATCTGATTTAGCAACAGTGTTTCAGGCTAATGCAATAGTTGGATGTTATGTTTGGTAAGATGGGTGAGACAGTCCTTGGGAAAATACCCATTCTTTGAGCAAGAAGAGATGGAGGCTAGGACAGCTAGACAGAGGCCCATAAAGCTTCAGTCTGCCTCTTGCCTTTGTGGAAGCTAGTTACTCGTGTGGAGGTTTCTGTATTGGTGGTAGTGCTGCCACACCACACATTTCTTCTAGGGATCTGGAGTGGACAGGACAGGATCTTCTACACCAGGGTTGAGGACCTAATTTAGAATGGAGTGTATAATGACAGTATTATCATAGTCCTGGCATCATTGGTTCCTGTTGTACAGAGGCTTGCGCTGTCTGGAAGAGACCACTGAACTTTAATATCTCCATGAACTTTGTTCCCTGATATCACCAATGATTGGAAATAATAGCAAGATTCTCTGCATGCCTCTTGCCCTCCCTGGTGGGAAGGCCAAGAATGAACATGAAAGAATCCTCTGGGATGGTGTTTTCAGGGAGTGTAACTTCAATAGTCTCTTAGGGATCAGATAAAAAACTTCCCCAAGCCAAATTAGGTCCAGAAACTGGAAATTCTCTTTCCGACTCTGCACTATCCCAGCTACATTCCACATCCCAGAGACAGTAGTCATGTTACATCCATCACCTAGAAGGTAAGGTGTCTTCCATGTCATAAAGGCATAGTTTTATTTTGGAAAACACTAAGACCAATAAAAACCACTGAATCACTCCATCTTCAGTGTTTTGGTTCTACAGATAACATCCCATCTACTGTTGCTAAAGAAGAAGCAACACTGTGTCACTGGAGAGTTAAACAGTTCCTGAGCAAATTGGGCAAACAGCCATCCAACAAGATTTTGGACTTAAATAATTGTGCACTAGGTGCAACAGACATAACAGAACTAAGTAAGTATACATTTTGCAATGCTGAATGCTCAGCTAGCTTTTTCTTAGTGATGCCCTCCTGGTTTTTTTTTCTCATCTGTGAACCTCATGGAGTCAACTTTATGAACAAACATTGGCACCTGTAAACACTGGTGCTTTCACACCTCTTTTCCTCCTCTGCCAGTTCTGTCTCCTTGCCTTGATATCTGTTGCTCCCTCTGTCTGAATCAACTACGTTCTCAGATCAAGACAAGTCTTTCTCTTACCTCAGCATGTTTCTTAAGAGCCCCTTCTCTCATCCTTTAAATAGAGTAATAATAGGAGTATGTGAACAAATGCAGTTTCATGTACTTAGATGTAGTGAACAACAACAATCTTGCAAGCATGTGAAAAATTAAAGGAATTGCCGTAGCATAAATTACAATAAGGTAGCTAATACTGCCTGCATTGCGGACTGGCCCAAGGCATTTGGCTGTCAAAAACAAAACTTCTAATAGTGTCCTCCATGACCAATCCAGATCAAGAGGCATAGTACCAAATTTAGCCAAGGTGCTAAGTCTAGATAAATCTATCCAAGGCAAAACCACTTCTTCTGAATCCAGCAAGCAACAATATAATAGCAGTAAAGTAAGTAAGCCACAAGAGAGGCAGAATGGTATAGTGGTTTGAATGTTGGACTACACTCTAGAGACCAGGGTTCAATTCCTATTCAGCCATGGAAACCCACTAGGTGACCTTGGGTACGTCACACACTCTCAGCCCCCAGAAAACCCCATAATAGGTTTACCTCAGGTTTGCCATGAGTCAGAAACAATTCCAAAGCATACAACAACAACAACGACAACAACAACAACAACAAGTAAGCAACAGTTCTTTGGCCTTTCATGACATCTAAAGTCTGCTGCTTAAGGAGTCTTTCACACTGCAAAATTTGATAGCACTTTAATTGCCATTGCTCCATCCTATGGAACCTGAAGTTGGTAGTTCTATGAGATATCTGGAATTCTCTGCCAGAGAGCTGTAGTGCCTCATCAGAATACAGATCCTAAGATTCCATAGGATGTATCCATGATAATTAAAGTGGTATCAAAGTGCTATAATGATGTAGTGTGAAAGAGACCTAGGGCACCTGTTCCAATTTACCTAATAAGAGCATTGGCCCTGCCTGCTTTTCCTGCTCCTTTGCTTAATTTTTTTCACAGTTTTTCTCTATAGCTGTTTGTTTATTTGTGTATAACTGCATGTGTGTCTGCACATTATTTACTGAATGTTTACTAAGAAAGAAATCTCAGTAAATTCAGTGTGCCTTGCTCCCTAGTAAGAGTATATGCATGAATTTTCAAACTCTGGGTATACAATCAACAACGTAGGGACTTTCCGCACTACATTGTTATAGTGCTATTCTTCCACTTCCAACATCCTATGGAATCCTGGGGTTTGCAGTTGAGGGAGGAACCTTTAGAATTCTCAGCCAGAGAGCTCTGTGGCCTCAGTAAACTAAGTCTCAGAATTCCACAGGATGTTGAAAGTGGAATAATAACATGATAATAGTGTAGAGTGGAAAGGCTCTTAGTATAACACTTCACATATCTGATGGTTCTGATCCTGAAAAGCTTGTGCTACTGGAAATCTGTTAGTCTTCAATGTACTATAATTTGATTCTACTGAAACTGTTTCTTATCTGGAATTGGATTTCACTGGCTGAGTCCTTTTGTAATACTAAACCACTGTTTTCCACCAAGATGAACAAAGTGTAGCTCTTCAGATGTTGGTGGATTGCAATTCCCATCTGCCTTAACAGACATAGGAAATGAAGAACAATGTTGGGAGCTCCAGTCCAGCAACATCTGGACAACCACACTCTGGTCACCCTGTTTACATTTTATGAGAGCCAGACCATTTCCACACTATACTCTTATAGCGCAATTATTCCACTTTCAACATCCTATGGAATCCTGGGGTTTGCAGTTTCGGGAGGGGCCGGCCAGCCCCTCCCGAAACTTCAAACCCAGGATTCCATAGGATGTTGAAAGTGGAATAATTGTGCTATAAGAGTGTAGTGCGGAAATGGCCTCAGCCTCTGTGGGCTTCGTTTTGCACATCCTCCCACCACGGGAAGATGTCCTCCCCTAGCACAACTGTAAGGAAATAACATACAAGTTTCTGTTTCTGTTTTTTGGCAATAGCTAAAAGTCTTGGGATGCGTTTTATGTGGACTGCAGCCCAAATACATCAGATGTACAAACAAATAAATTGTGTTAGTCTCAAAGGTACTACACAACTTTATTTGTTGTTTTTGCTACAATAAACTGCCATATCCATTCCCCAACCCACCTCAGAGCTTTTTTTTCTTACTAACCACCATTCATTTTTATGTCCAAACCAGAACAAACTGTGGCTAGTCTTATTTTAATACAGCAGTTAATATTGAAATAAGCCAGCTTCACGCTGCAGCTTGCAATGCTGGCTTGTTTTAGTAAACTATAGTTAAGTTTAACCATAATTTAAATTTTAGCTATAATATAAACTGTAGTTAATGAAAAACAGAGGCAGGTTTCCCCAATCTCTTCTTGATTGCAGCAAGAGAGGTGGGAGAAAGTGTAAGCCTAAGGTTCATAGAGACTTGTTCTTGAACTGCTGAGCTTGTATTGCTATTATTGTTTTGTGCCAATGTAAGCATCGTGATAAGGAAAAGTTACTTTTCTAGGCTATACTTCTCATCATCTCCCAGCCAGCATTGGAAAGCTCTGGGAATAACTAGTGTTTCAGTGTCTTTCACACAGTTTGAAAAAAATCATTCCCTAATTTCTTTGTAACTTTTTTAAAAATAAAATCCTAGTTACCTTCTTTGCCAGCCTCTCTGTTATCCCCTGACTCCTCAGATCATTAAAATATCACAGCTGTAACTTCACAGATGTAGAAGGTGAATTATAAAGAGTTCATTAGAAGATAATATTACCTTTTTTTTTGTACCTAAAAAAGAAAGCTAAATGTGCATGCTCACACATGGCTCTTACCGTATCAGCTGTATTTCATCAGTTGTTCTGTTCTTTTCCCTCTTCTAGTTGCCATAATACCTCTGCTACCAGGCCTGGAGGAGGTTGATCTTTCCTGGAATGATTTCATTGGAGGGATGTTAGGACCTCTTACCCTGCAGTTCAAACATGTACAGAAACTAAAGGTCCTCCGACTGAGCAACTGCAGGCTCACAGCCAAAGACATTGCCTTCTTAGGTATCATCTAATACATTACTCCAAGATGCTAAAAGAATGGGTCATTTCATTAAGCAATGCTGGTGAATTCACACTGAGGAAGGTTACATTTTTGGACTGAAACTCCCAGAATTTACCCAGTAGGTTGGTCAGTGACTGTGCTGATGGTTTCGGGGAGATTTAGGTTTAAGAAAATTCAGCCCCTCCCGAAACTGCAAACCCCAGGATTCCAGAGGATGTTGAAAGTGGGATCATCGCGCTATAACAGGCTAGTGCGGAAATGGCCCTAGATTTCTAATATGTATTTGGGGAATCTAACCCTGCAGACCTATTTTGGACTAAACCTCAGGCTGTCTCTAGTATGCAACTAAACCAAAATAGACCAATGAATTTGGGCCTTAAGAATTTGGACTGCCAAACCAGTGCTGTGGCTTGGACTCTTTCTGCCATTCCATTTACTTTGTAGAAGCAGTGAGTGATAGATGAGGGCTCCATGCAGTTGCAGCTCATGGTTACCATGTTTACATGGTGATGGAATGTGTCTGGATTTTAGTTTGAACTTTAAGGATGCTATTCAAGATACTGAATCTATTTTCGAGATATAGTTCAGGACCTTGGATAACTTCTTTAAAGTTCAGACTGAAACCCAGAGCTTATTCTTCACTCCACTGATGTGGAAGTCATCAGCTGCCACTCAGAGGCCCTTTTCGCACACCAGTCCTGTTGTGAAATGGCTTCAGGAGCGCTGTGGGATTGCAAGGACCATTCCACATGACGTCCTTGCAATCGTGTGATGCTCCTGAGGCCATTAGGTGGCAATCACGCAGTATATCATTTTCAGCTTGTTGCTGAAAATGATGCGCAATTGCACATCCCCCCATGCCCCACCCGCACTTACCTTGTGGGTGGAGGCTCCAGGCATGTTGCCATCGTGCTTCCTCCCCCAGCGCAGTCTGGGAAAGTACCCGGCTGTGTTGCGGAAGGAAGGGCGGAGCTCTCACGCTTCCTGCTACCCAGCATGGAGCTGGTGCAGAGGGGAAGTGGAGGGGACATGAGTGCCTCTCACAAGAGGCTTCTTGTGTGATCCCTTCACGACAACACCAGAACGAGGTAAAGTGCAAAAAGGGCCAGAGACATATTTAGTGTAAACAGTACCTAGGACAAATGTGGCTACCTCCGGGGCCATCGCCCCTCCCCTTCCTCTGCTAAATCTTCTGGGTGCATTGGCTCCCAGGGCACGTACCCTACATGCTTCACCCTAGATATGCTTCTGCTGTCACTGGCTGCATTTATGGTGCTCCAGATTGAGGCCCTTGGTGCTTGTTTTATGCATTGTAGCTAATGTGGTAACTGTGGCAACTCAGTTCCTATCCTATGATTGTTATTGTCTCACAGGAGTTCCCCCAGATCCTCAATGGAGTCCAGATTAGCTGTCTGAACAACCAGATGTTATTGCAAATTATTTCTATCATGGATGGAGGGGTGGTCCATCATACTCTAACTCAGCAATGACATCTTTCTCTAGACAAATTAGATTGTATATGTGTGGGTGTCTATTGCTGTGCAGTACAGCTTTTCTATTCACGTGAATTAGCAATGCTGCCTTCTAGTGGCCATTCTACACTACACACTTGTAGCACTACGATTCCACTTTAACTACTATGGCAGCATCCTATGGAATCCTGAAGTCTGGAGTTTGAGGCATTAGAATTTAATGGCTGTAAATTCTATACGCTCCTCCCTAAATTATAAATCCCAGGATTCCATGGGATTTGCTACAGCAGTTAAAGTGGAATCATAGCACTATAATTGTAGAGTGTGGCCCTTTCCACCCGGGGTAATTAAAACGGTGTAGAGCGACCTCTAACGGAGGTCGTTTACACCGTGGAGTGCGCTGGGGTGTTTATAATTTTGAGGTTCTACACCTCAAACCGCCCTGAAGCGACTGGAAGTGGTGGTGCCATGTGTTTTTTAAAAACCACTTTTCAAGTGGTTTTTATAAAACACGAACATGCAGCCCCGTTCTACCCCCGCAGCGTCCCGGTGTAGATTTGCAGGTGCGCACAACTGCGTGCCTGCAGATCTGCCGGGGGGCGGGCTTCTGGCTGGTGAGCTTCTCCGGTCATAAGCCGCCATTTTGGACGCTGCCAGATGCGACCGGATGCCGCAGGAGTGTGGAGCAGCGAATTCGCACTGCTCCTCGTGGCGACGGACTTACCCAGCTTCTGGTAAGCTCTGTTTCTGTGCGTTTTACCCCATTTCTCCCTCCATGTGTGGAAAGGGCCTGTGAAAGGGCCACAGTTTATTTCATTCCATTCCAACTCCCAGTTGGTTTTTTGTCCAACAGTTTGCACTCAGCATTCGATGGCAGCTAAGCACATTGAATACTCAGGGAAGTAGTTTTGTTCTACTTAAGATTCTCTCCCTCCTGGATATATTTTTTGCCATTCAAAATATCTTGGGTCTGCCCTGCACCTGCTGTGACTTCCTTCTCTTTTGGTGCTGTTTTATTACAATAAGAAATACAATAGTGTTCTTTCCTGAACAATGGTCATGGAGGGAAGGATTTTATCTATAAGTGGAGAGAAGGTTACCATAATACTGTAAGTAGGGACCCAGGAGGGGAGAGTCTGAGCACATGAAGGATATAAATTTGCCTGAATGTATTCTATTTCAGTATTTTCTGAAACGAGAATATAAACAGTGGAAAATACAGTCTGCTTTGTTCTTCTTGTATATTCAAATCAATATGTAAGAGAATATAACTTATTCTAGCCCAGAGATCGGGAAAAGTAACTTTTTGGACTACAGATTCCAGAATCTGAGCAATTCTGGGAGATTCTGGGAATTAAAGTCTAAAAACTTAATGCTTACAAGATCTGTTCGAGTTATTTGCTTTTTTTTTTTTCAAACAGGAGAAGGACTTCAAGTAATTCCTTATCTTGAAATACTGGATTTATCATGGAATACCAATATGGGTGGGAGCTTTTCCCTTCTAACCCACAAAATACCAAAAGGTTATGCACTCAAGACACTAAAAGTGACAGACTGCAGTCTAACTCCTGAAGATGGGGAATCATTAGGTGAGAGCTCATGACATAGCAATGCAACATTTTATTAATGCTAAGTTTAAGCATTTTGTTACCTAATTCAGACGTCCAACTAAATTCCATTTGGCATGAAATCATGATTTGGAGTCTGCTGCATTTGAATATGTTCAAGCTAAAGAATCTGAATGAAAGTGGAAGAGAGGGCTCTATAGTGTATTTAGGAGGGGGGCTCAAAATATACTTTACTGTGTGACTGCTCATATTTTATTAAAATACTTAGCACTCACCTTCTTCTACAGATCACAGGATGGCGTACAATAAAATGGACTTGTCCAACTTAAATCAATGCAAATTTAAAAAAACTAAAAACATATCAAAAATTTAACCAGTTAAAAGAAGGCAGATTAAAACTAGTTAAAATAGTTTAAAATAATCTAAAATCAAGTATATGTGGGGTTTGTATAAAACCAATCAGTCTCACAAGGCTTTAGTAAACAGCCATGTTTTTACTTGGTGCTGAAATGACAACAAGATTGGTGCCAGCTGTGCTTCTAAGGAGTGAGTATTGTACAACTGGGATGCCACAGCAGAGAAGATTCTTTCTTATATCTTCACACAGTCAGGACTGCATTAGGCATTTGGCATTTTAGGCATAGTGCCTAGGGCCTCCAAAATTTTTTGAGCCTATCAAAACAAGATTAACAAAAAAATTTGCAGGAACTGGGAAGGAAAAGAAAATTTCAAAATATTTTATTTTTTCATCCTTAATGGTATGTCAAGCTGAGGTGCAGAGTTGAATACAAGAGTGCCTAGGACCTACAAAAACATTAATGCAGCCCTGGCCATAGTATTTTGCCCCAATTGATGGAATGCAGAGGACCCCTTCAGCAAGTCTCAAACCACAGTCAATTTAACTGAGTAGTTCAAAGTTACAAACTTGGTAACTCAGTTTCAACAAAGTAGTTCATAGGAGCACCTTTCTCTCTATACACCAGCCAGAGGTCTGCTGTAAGGATGCTCCTCTGCATCCTAGAAGTTTGAACATCTGGCCTTAGTTTTCAAATGTGGGGCATCCAGGTTCAAATTCCAATCCTCCAGTTCACTCCATGGGTTTGAACAAGTAATAGGCAGTGCAGGATTTTTATCTGTGAATTAGGCAGGGTGGAAGCTTATCTCATTGAGTTGTTCCACTGATGAACAAACTGAATGTGAAGCACCAGAGGTGAAACACCACAGAGTCATAGTCATAGCCAAGGATGGCTTTTGAAACTGAGTCCTGTGATCTTCCATGATGCACAATCCTCTAGTCTTTACAGGGCACTTGAGACTGGGTTGCCCCCTTCATTCCCTGCTTTTAGGACCTAGACATAGACCATGACTCAGAGACTGAAACAGTGGAACCTCAACAGGAGAAGATAGTACCGCCTACCCCAGAGACAGAGCAGGGGGTAGTGCCAACCCCAGCAGAGAACTCTGATCCTTCTGAAATGGAAGATAACTTACTAATACCCATCTTCACTGGGCGTAGACACCAAAGGGAAAACACACACAGATCTCAGTGAATTTATAACAGACAGCAGTTAATTAAGTGCCAGCTGCACTGATCTCTGAACCTATAAAAGCCGAGCCATTCCCCTCTAGAACTTGTTAGTGATTAACTGACTCCTGCTGTGTTTCTACCTCTACCTTAGGATTGTATTGACTGTGCTTTGATTTATGAATATTCTCAAGACTGTTGTTATGCTTTGTATTTGTTTTGAGTCTGTTTCCCTACTAGATTAAAATAAGGAATTGTACTGTGAGACAGAGGCTTGTTGCTGCTGTTGGTTCCTATCAGCTGTTTTTCTTTGGCTGACTGCCCAGACTGAGAGTGGACACCCTCAACTTTTCAGAGAATAAGAAAACTACCAGGGGTGACAGTGGCAGTTCCCAAGTATTCTTTCTGAGCTCCCTGGGTCCTTCTCTTAGAAGGCAAACACACAATCCATCCTGTACCCCATAAAGTAGCCAACTAGGAGGACCCTACCCCATTGCCAGTATAGTAAGACTCAATCTTTCTTACTTACTTAATTACTTATTTGCAATCTTCCAGTCTGGCCAGCTTCTGTACACAGAATGGATGGGGCAGCCATTTTGTCCTTTGTCTCAGAAGGCAAAATATCTTGGCCCAGCCTTGTTCCTGCTTCTAATACAATGAATCTTACCTGTATTGGGAAGATTCTATTTTAATAGTGCCCAGGCCCCATTTTGGAAGTCAGTAAAGCTAACAGTGGCTCTTACTAGAGAAACTCCAAAGAAGTGTAAGGTAGACATTGCCCTCCACCTTTTTTTTTCCTTTTTCTGGTCTAAATTATAGTTCAGCTATTAAGAAGCCTTAAGGCAAATTAACCTCCCTTAGCATGGAAAAGGGAAACCTCATAATAGCATCGGCCATCCGGACAAGCTTTTCAGAAGCCCAACCTTGGCAGTCTCACAGCTCCTGTAGGCTGTTGATTGGCCACAAAGGGAAGGAGTGACATCCTTTCCCCAAATCTAACTCTTACTGCTTCTTATTGGGGGGCTCAGAAACCATGACGGATTGTTGTTGTTGTATGCCTTCAAGTTGTTTCCAACTTACAATGACCCTATCACTGGGTTTTCTGGGGCTGTAAGTGTATAATTCACCCAAGGTCACCCAGTGGGTTTCCATGGCCAAGTGAGGAATCAAACCCTGGTCTCCAAGGTTGTAGTCCAGCACTCAAACCATTACACTCTCCTTCTTAGAAATTATAGATATATTATAGAAATTATATTTATATAATATCTAATTATAAGCTATCTATCTATCTATCTATCTATCTATCTATCTATCTATCATAGTTATATGATGCAGATGGATAGCTTTACGTCTATGTTAACCCGGGGGGGGGTGAAATCTGGTAAATTAATCAAAAATTGGGATATTATGATATCTTATTATAAGAACAGTTGAAGTAATATTAAGATGCTTGTAAAGGTGCAATTGCACAGATATAATAGTTGTAACTTGTAAAGGTGCAATTGCACAGATATAATAGTTATAGCTGAGTAAATTTCAGGTATATGTAGTTTCTCTTAGCTGTCCCTCACTTGAGGGGAAGTTTGGTGTAGAAGAAGCATGATTTTATGTGAGGATCAAGAAGAAAAGAAAAATAACAAACGTAATAAAATTAAACTTCTGTCCTTTATCCTTAGGAATATGTTATATTTAAGGTATTGTTATTATAGCGTACATGTATAATATTTACTTCTTGATTTAATGTATGATCTTGTTATATGATTTACTTAACTATTTTTAATAAAAATTAATTAAGAAAAAGAAATTATGGTCCTCAAAAGCTAGTGACCATGCTGACTGGAGCACTCTGATATCTTCAGTCCAGAAAAATAATTTTTCCAAGCTCTGCTGTGCCATCATATTTGAAATGGCTGTAAGTAGGATGCTTGGAAAACAGATGATCAAAACATGGCCATGCTTTATATTTTTATGCTTTATGGGACAAAGAGAATTTGCTTTTTGTCCAGATTTACAACTATGTACTGTTTTGGTTTGACTCTCCTATTACCTAATGATAATTCTGTTTTTTTTAATTAATTGCATGACTCTTGCTTGTACCTATCTAAAAGATAAACTGTTATCACTCTCTTCTCACTTACTCATGTCCTGCATTTTTTTCAGCTCAGCAACTAAATAGGGTCCCCAATCTTGAAGAACTAGATCTGTCGATTAACAAAATGATAGGATGTAGCCTGAAGAGTATTGCCCAGGAACTAAAATATGTCTCAAGTCTGAAAGTACTAAATTTAAACATGTGTGGATTAAAACAAGATGGACTCCAGTGTCTAGGTAAGTACAGGGCTTGATCTGGGAGCAGGGTTTTCAATACTTATAATCAGTGGCAGATAGCGCCTTCCATGTCAGAAGGCATTTCCGCACTAGGCTGTTATAGAGCTACGATTCCACTTTCAACATCCTATGGAGTCCTGGGGTTTGCAGTTTCGGGAGGGGCCAGGTGGCCCCTCTCGAAATTGCAAACTCCAGAATTCCATAGGATGTTGAAAGTGGAATTGTAGCGCTATAACAGCCTAGTGTGGAAATGACCAGAGGCATGGTGAATCCAATCTGCGTTTTAGTTTGAACTTTAAAGGAACTATGCAACATACTGAACTCCATCTATCAAAACAGATTCAGCATCTTTGATAGCTTGTAGAAAGCTGAGACAAAAGCCAAGAGCTACTGACATGGGAGCCACAAGCCACCCTGAGTTATATTTAGCAATGTCTCTATAGACTCTAGGGAAAATCAGGCTGAAAAGGAGAAAGAGTCTGACTCAAATCACTTAGTGAATTGTGACAAGAAGAAGACCTGAATGAAGAATTTCATGATCCATAGGCTACCTCAGATCTCTTCTCAGACAAATCTGTAAAATTAACACAGCAATCTGCTCAGTGTAGGGGGAAGAGAAAAGATTTACCACAGAGACATTACCCCACAAGAGACTTACCAAATTGACGTGGCTAGAGAGGGAAGTTAGAAATCGATTTTGAAAATTGCCATTTTCCTACTTTTCCCACTTTTCCAACTGAATTAACTCCAGGAATTAACTCCGGGGCTAGTGTAGTTTTGAGGTCTGTCTGGGAACATGTTGAGCAAAAAAGGAGAGGGAGCAGAATTGTGAGGATCCATAGCTTTCCCTAACATTGTTTACTAATTATTTATGAGATATATTTATACCTTTCCTCCAATAAGCTCAAGCATGCCTCTTTTCCACCCTTTCTGTATTCTCACAACAACCCTATGAGGCAGGTCAGGCTGATAGAGGAAGAGTGGCTGGTCAAAAGTCACCAAGTGAGTTTCATGATTCATCAGGAACTAGAACACAGATCTCCCAAATTCTAATCCAGCAGTCTAGCCATTACCTCAAAACGGCTCTCAAATCCCCTGTTGGTCTACTTAGGTTCAAACGGGACACCTTTTTGTGTCAAGTGGATGTGGCAAATATGACAAATGTAAATTCTCCAGGAACACCACATTCTGAATCACATTGCCCTGGAACACCTCAAACTGATCAGTGATGACGGCACAGCTATCCATCTCTGCAGCAAAGGGACTGAATCATCCTACATCCCAGTAGCTGCTTCTGATTAAAATTTAGTTAGCATGAACAGTTTGAAAATCAAATTTGTGAATTTGCATTGTTCATATTTTCAGATATCAGTTTCGCAATTTGACCAGGGAATTTTGTCTCCCGTTCCCATGCACACCCCCAGAGGCCTCTGAACTTGTCAGTCTCCATAACTGGAATCCTGAAACAAAATGGGAACTAGAAAAAATACAATTTTTGCTTGCTAGAGGAATAATTTTTATGAAGTGTATTGTATGTATCTGTGTGTACACACACACACACACATATACATATTATATATGCTACACTGGAAAGAAGTATGATTTATACAGTTTAAAAATAAAGCAGCAAACAATAACAGAGAAATAAATACCTTGATGGCCTTTTGGTTACTGACTATTCTTTGTGCTTGTTCAATTTTAGGGACTGCCTTGCAGTATTTATTGGAATTAAGGAAATTAGATGTGTCTTGCAATAAAGAGATTGGAGGAGGTTTCCAAACCTTGGCAGCCCATTTGGCTAGCCTAAGTAACCTTGAAGTCCTGGATCTTCATCAGTGCTGTATTACAGAAGAGGACATGGCCATTTTAAGTAAGAAATATAAGGAACAGCCTTTCTAATGAATTGCAGGCTCATTTAGTAGGAAGAAGCAACAAATTATCTAGTGTCACCTTTCACAGAAAAGTGAGAATGAATCCTTACTTTCTCACAAGTAAAGTGATATATTTGTGATTAAAGTATGGAAGAACAAGATAGTGGTACCACTGTAGAAAGGGGCACCTAGAGAAAGGGGGCCTATTTAGAACACACAATTATAGTGCTATGATTTCACTTTAACTGCCATAGCTTCACCCTACGGAATCCAGGGGGTCACAGTTTAGTAAGGCACTGAAGTGGTCTGGCTCAAAATCCCAAATCCTTTTCCTCAAAACGCCAACACCAGGATTCCATAGGATGGAACCGTGGCAGTTAAGGATTTTGCTATCATGTCGTAGTTCAGTTCAATATATTTTAATTTAGTTCTGTTTATACATTGTTTATGTTTAGTTTGTTTCCTTTTCTTTTCCTTCATTCTTTAGTTGTAAATTAATTTGCATGCTTGTATTGCAGTTAATCAATATGAAATATAAAACACACACACACACACACACACACACACACACACACAACTTATTGCTTAACATCAGTAACCAGAGGGGGCAAAATACATACAGATATTTTTAAACACTTGACATGGTTTTGCAAGAGATACAACATTTCCTTAACCAATCAAATTAAGAAACTTGTAGGCACATCTGCTCAGGTTCAGCAGTAGAAGTGATATGAGTACTTCTGTTGGCAGTGGGCATTATCTCTAACGAAGAATGCCACTTCTAAAATTGTGGCTGATTTTTTTGCATCAAAATTAAATTTGTAAATTCATGTAGATTTAAACAAGTACTTAGTTGATTTGCTATTATTACTGCCATTAATCAGTGAAGGCTTCTTTAATTGGCTGTCATCATGTGTTTTTACAAATCTGAATTATTCTTCCTCTATTTAATGATCAAATTATTTAGATTTGTTCTGTATCCAGGAAAGATAGTGACAAGGAAAATTCAATGGAAGAGACATATATATATGTATATATGCATATATACATACATACATACATACATACATATACATACACAGAGAGAGAGAGAGAGTGTGTTGCCTACTCTGAAAAAAAAATGACCCATCCATTCCAATTTTTCATTACAAAGCCTATCTACTATCTATATGGTGTTTTTATAGCCCAGATAATACCTCTTTTGTCAAGTCTCCAAGAGCTGAATTTATCATCGAATAAAAGTGTTGGCCTCTCTTCCGATCACCTACTTAGCAGGCTCCGCTTCTTACCCAGGCTGAAATCTGTGCTCCTCAGCAATTGTTCTTTACAGCATGATTCATTCTCAGCTTTAGGTAAGAATCTTTCTCTTGAACTGTTGGGCCCTTTTCGCATGGTGTTTTCAAATCGCATTAGCCATGCTCCACTCCCTCTTGAGGAGCTGCCTTACCGCATGATGTTCTTGCCAAACAGATGCTGTCCCAGCTGCAGACAGTGCTAATCTCGCTTTATTTTTCATTTTTGGGAGAACTCGAAAATAACCAGCCTTTCTTGAATCAATCACGGGAGCTGTGGCCATGTGAAGCCTCCATCTGGCATCCTTCCGGGAGTGACCTGGGAGTGGGTGGGGTGTGAAGCAGTCCCTGCCCGTCCCTCACTCAGCAACTCCCAGGGGAAGCTCCACCCAGAAGCAGGCTGGCCACTGCCCTTGTTGTACCAGCAAACACCACAGGACACGTCACCCAGGAAGGCCGCCCCGGGGCTGTCATCATCGCCCACGTCCATGATGACATCAGCCCCCAGGATCCAGCTGACTTACATTTAAAAAAAAAAAAAAAGTCAGCATCACCGTTAGCATGGTAGCATGGTAGCACATTAGCATGGTAGATGGCTGCGGAACAGGCACCAGGTGCAATCAGTGCTGTCTTGTGAATGCCCAGGTGCCTGTGGAAGACTAGAGGCTGCAAACAGAGCCTGATCTGCCATTGGCAATCCCATAATGGCGTCAGAACATCCCGCAATTGAGGTATGGTGCAAAAAGGGCCTTGGTGTGGTTTGGCTTTGGCCAATATGCAAAGCCATCACATAAACTCAGCATGAATTTTAGAAGAAGTGACCACTTGTGTGATGGAGTCTGGGAGAGCAGCTATCCTGAGTGGCAGAGAAGCCCCAGCAACAGGTTGCCAGGTAACCAGAATAGCCACCCAAGAGAAAGCTAGCCCATTAGTGTGAAGGAGGGGTTGGTGGCCTGAGCAGGAAATGTATATATAGAAGGCACACTGAAATGGTTTTGGTCAGACTTCAGAGAGCAAGGGCTAACAGTTAGTCCTTCAGCCAGAGGGGTTCTCAGTCAAACCAAATGGAGTTTGAGTGAGAGACTGTGTTTTCTCAGAGAAAGCCTAGAAAGAGAGGCTGGAGAGACATCAGTCTGGTCAGAGGCTGTGATCTAGATTTGGGAAGTAAGCCTTTGGCAAAAGGGTAGTTAGAGGGCTGTGTGTGAGAGACCTGATATAAAGATTTAAGAAATTGTCTAAACACATTCTGAAGATCTATTTGGGCTTGAGCTTGGACACACATATGAAAACCAATACTTTATTCTGATTGTTATTTTAATAAAAATTATGGTATAATTTTATAAATTTTGACTCAACTGAATGATTTTCAGTAGTTCTAACCAAAAGAACCATGCTACCCTAGATCATTAAAGGGGTTATAAATAATAATTGAAAGGTTTTACCCTTTTTACACGAAGGTGGTGATTTAACAGGGAAGGCAGGACTGAGTGAAGTAACGGAGTGTTTTAGGAAACTGGGGAAGCTGCCATACCAGTAGTCTGTGAGGAGATAAAGCAGGCTTGGCCACAACTTGGAATGAGATTCCAAAGCACACTTATTATCTGGACAGAAGAGCATTATAACACCAATATAATCAACTCTATCAGTATGTTACTTTAGAATGGATGGAAATGGGGTTAGATCACATTAGTCTGGAGATTTAAAAAGCCACATTGGTTTCAAGAGTAGAAATACCATTCTTTCATTACAGAGCTTTTGCTAGAAAGGGCACAAGCTCTGCATGAGAGCATTAATTTAGCTCTCCTAATTCTTCTCTGCCCCAGTGTGTTTCATTTCTTTACTATAAAAAAGATTAATTATAAAGTTTCTTTATCAAAATACAAAAAGTGTCTAATCATGCTTTAAAAACCTACTACAGACCAAGAATCAAATTATATATTATGTTAAAGACACAGTTAGGCAGTATTATTTTTTCAGTAATGATATATTGTGTCCCAACCTCCTGCATGAGTACAGGAGATTTAACACCCTCTCCTCATTTGTAGTGGCTAAAGGGAAAATATTAAACCTGAATTCCCTATGTGGGGCATCTTAATAAAAATCAGAAACCTGCCCCACAGCAGCTTACCCTTGACAACTTTAAAAATGCTTTATTTAGTTGTGTGCTATAATAGCGTTTTTTTAAAAAAAATCCCTAGTGTTCATATAAAACAGTCTTGTAAAAGTTTACATTATTTTATAGCAGTCTTTCTCAACTGGGACACCTCAGGATGTGTTGGTGTGCAAATCTCATCATCCCTACCAACATACTGTCTAGGGATGATGGGACCTGTCTTCCAATATATCTGGAAAACTGCCATTAGAAATTGTCATGTTTTATTTAAGATATTTAGCTGTGGATTCCTACATTGGCAGGAGCTTGAACTAGGTAGCCCCTCAGGTCTCTTGCAACTCTATGATTCTATGATTTTACAAAATTCTGTATCTTCCAACTGTCCTGATTTGGAAGGGACAGTCCCAATTAATCCTCTGTTGGCCCCCTTTCTCAGCTGCTTTTAAAATGTCCCAGTTTCTCTCTCTTCCTCCTGCTTTCTCTTGTTGTCCTCAGCTTATTTCCGTTGCTGCAAACTGAGTTAGCTTGTGCATTCCTCCACATTAATAACTTTTGGCATATTAACCACACTCTAATGTTACGGGGCTACACGTAACCCAGTTTTCATCTGTGAAATGTTGGAGGTATGACTTTCTTTCTTTCGTTCTCTCCCTCCCTCTTATACATGCACGCTCCACTCTGAGAAGTCTGTTCCTACACTGGGTCATTATGATCTTCCCAAGAGAAAACATAATACAAAAACAAACAAGCAAACAAAAGCCTGGTTGTTCTCTTAACCTGGAAAGCACCCAAGTAACTAATCTGCAATAAATCTGGCACAACAGAAGTTGGCTCATAAATTTCACTGAAATCAATGGAGCCTTCTGGAGTTTTTTCCTTTGGATTATATCCCCTGTTCTATGCAGATAAGGCCGGCATGCACACAGCTGCCACCATGTGGAAATCAGTTTAAATTGCATTATTCAACCCCCAGGCCATGCTATTAAAACTTTCCCAGTCAAGAAATACTCAAAATATTTTAGTCAGTGATAACTAATTTGATGACTACAGCAAGTTGTTAATTTCAGTGATTCTTTAAAATTTTCATTGGTATTGCAAATTGTTATTATTAATTTTAGCGAAAGGATAGATCAGTAAAGTTTGTCAAGCTGAACAATTATCAAAACTAAAGGCACTACACTATTATAGTGCTATTGTTCCACTTCAACTGCCATGGCAACATTCTGTGGAATTTTGGGGTGTGTAGTTTGGTGAGGCCCAATACCTCTTTGACTGAGAATTCTAAATGCTCCTCTCTAAACTGCAAATCCACAGGGTGTTGCCGTGGCAATTAAAGTGGAACAACAGCATTATAATAGTGTAGTGATTTATGGTATCAAGGTTCTGGTTGGTTATAGCTACTGAGAATCATTCAACTAAGTCAGTTGGATTTGTATGTATGTCCAAGCTCTTCATGCAGCTCTTCAGGTGTCATCACTACAAATTCTACAAGCCAGCATAGCCAATGATGAGGAATGCTAGGAATTACAGTCCAGCAAAAGCTGGAGGGCTGCATCATTCCCATCTAGCATTTGTACATTTTCAGAGTTTGTACAACAGTAATATCCAGTACAGTTTTGTGTGTGTATGTGTGAGGGATTGTGCAAGATAGTGCATATGCAGCTACACAATCTCTGGTGCAAGTAGACTGTAAACAGCTGCACGACCACTTGTAATGTAGTGCAAATGTGCTAGTGGAGATTTTCACTCCAGCAGCACTGACCTGTGATTTAGGCCATCTCTTTAACTAGCTTTTTTTCTTACCAAATAATAGGACAGGACTTTTCTTTAGGTCTGAATTTACCTAGTTGTTTTCTGACAGCAACAGCAGCAGTATCACTGCTCAAGTTCCATCAATTACAAGGAACATTCCTGGTGAACTAGCTGTAGCATGCCACCTGTGCCAGATCTACTACTAATTAGAATTGGGCTAGAATGCATCATCACAGTCCCATTTAGAAGAAAACTAATTGGTAACTGGACAACTTCGATTCTAAACAGCACTGGAAGGCTACCAGCATCTCCAAAGCTATTCTAAACACAAGTAGATACACTTTAGAAATATACTGTATCATCTCTATGGCTAGAAAGGCTATGAACTAAGAAATAGGGGGACTGATTGTATATCATCCTTGCATGATTTTTCCTGATCATAACATTACCCTTTATTTACTCCATTTACTGTAATGAAAAAGGGAAGGGTTGAACTTGGTGATACCATGGAGGAGAAAAGAACCCTCTTCCCATCTGCTTAGCCACAGCCCAGTTTTTGTTCCTTTGTAACACTAAAGGGGAATGGAATATTGTGCAAACAGGACAGAGGCTTAAATCCAACTGGTAGTCCCACTGAATCATTGTGATTTACTTAAGCGTTGATTTACCATTCTGCAATTGATTCAGCTGGCCTTCTCTAGTTGGGACTAGCAATTGGATTTAGATCAGAATGTTTGGAACTGGGTTAGACAGATAGACTTTGGTGAGGTAGTGTTACCCTGTGACTTGGGGGTCCGGAGAGGGGCGCCCAGATAACCAAAACCTAACACAAACCAGATGGGGAAATTAGCTGGAGCACTCTCTTGGTTAACGAGAGGCAGGGTAACTTAGCAGGGATCTTTTACCCTATGTATACAGCGTCGGGTCAGTGAGCAGACAGAATAGTTCAAACTAGCAATAATATTTATTAAACAATAATATTGAAAACACAGCCTCACTACTAAATAAGAAAAGGAAAAGAGAATTTTGGGGAACGGGTGATACGCCACCTTTCTCGTAGTCCTGAGAAGCCAATTGGAGAGAAGGAAACCTGGCGTGGCAGCCGAGAGGAGCTCGCAGAAGCAGCAGCAGCAAGGCGGGGTGGAAGTTCAATGAAGTCTGAGTGTTCCAGCGAGAGATTCGAAGAGCTCTCAGAACTGGGGATTTTTATAGGGGAAGGAATGACCGTGGGCTAGTCTGGTCTTGGGTGAAAACAATGAGTTTTGGACTGGAGACAATGTCTCCGAAAGGTCAGAATTTACATGATTGAGTTATAGACCGAATTGACAATAGTATGGCCAGTATGTAGATGCAGCTAGCTTGGCAGTTGAGCACTTAGCTCGCCAGGGTACCCTCTCGGGGCAGAGGTCTCTTTGTTTTGATACGCATCTGTAATGAAGGTGTTTGTTTCGGGAGGTCCCCTAAAGCAGATTTAGCAGTATCTGGCTTGCTTTGGTGTAAACAAATGTGAATAGCCATGCCTAGCTTCGTGCTTGTTCGGTGGCCTCACAAACACTTGGCTGGTGGCAGAGCAGGGCTGAATTATGATATCAAAATGATATCTAAAGGTTACCAAAGGCCAGGCCAGTTCACGGTGATAACAGTAGAGTAGGATAAAGTAGATTTTCATATATTTAAAAGAGATGCAGTTGAATGTATAGGGCTGTGTGTGTGTCTGAATGATGCCTATTTATTTCAGTAAGCACATGATGCTGTCACTAATCTTTTCAGCTGAAGCTGCCCTTCACCTTCCTGAACTGACGATACTAGACCTTTCTTGGAATAAATGCGTTGGCGGGAACCTAAAGCTGATTTTGAAAGTGCTAAACCTTGGAGCTGAGATGCAAGTGTTAAGACTGAGCAGCTGCAGCTTAGTGGATGAAGATATCATTGGTCTTGGTTAGTAAAAACACATGTCAACACACACACACACATAAAGTATTTCCCTTTTCCTGCATACTCCTCTTTTTAGACCTTAATTTTAGGACACCCTCCTTTTCCTCCCACTCCAAAACATTTGCAACATATAGCATCAGTGGCAGCTGATCGTTCCCATAGAATTCCTTCTGAGTAGTTGTCTTAATGTTGAAGGAGCTATCCAAGGTGCTAAATCTATATGAGGTATATGGTTCAGCACTGTGGACAGCTATTTTAAATTTGGCTCTTGTAACTAAGAGCAGATTTAAAATTCCATTGACATAGCAGCCTCCAATTGCTACCAAATAGCATCCGCCTTGTAATTTTAAATTTGGCATTACTAACTGACTTGCTGGTGGTTTCTTTCAGCTGCAGTCATCCATGCCAGGTGCCTGGCTCAACTACAGAAGCTGGACCTCAGCTATAACCACCACATCTCTGGCCAAGGATGGACAACATTCTGCCAGGCTTTAGTTGCACTTGATCAGCTTTCTGAGCTGGATATCAGCCTTCGGCCATCGCTGCACTGTGACTGTGGGGAATGGTTTGACCAATTGTTGGCCGCCTTGCCAAAGCTGCCTCTGCTCACAGAACTAGGACTCCAAGGCTGGGTACTTTCCAGAGCTCAGCAACAACAACTGGAACAATTTAATTGTGATAATGAATGAAATGTTTGCTTTGACATTTGGTATGGAGCCTGACATTGTGAACTGGTGTAATAGCAACAAGTGACTTAGGACTTTCACATGGAGTTTCTCCAGCCTTACCTACTGTGGCATAGTAATAAATGTTGAAGTACAGTTGGTCATCTTGATAGTCTCACAGCAAAGGAGTGGCCACAAGGAAACCCACAAAATGCAGGCACCTGTGTTGATCTGTATCACCAAACAGTTTTAGCCATTTCATCTTCATCAAAGATAAGCCTTTTATAAAGCTAATGGGCCTTAATTTCTGCTTCAAGACTAAGTCACACCAAAATACTCACACTACAGTGGGGATAGCTGTGAGGAAAACATCCCCTTCCTCCATTGTTAGATGAATACTACCACTAGGTTCAGAGGAAAAGGGGAAGTCTGGTTAGGTAATAATGCAATCATCTCTGCTACTCAAAAAATGCTCGTGATTTGACCCTGTAAAGCCTTGAATTCACTACATCACTGTTAACATGACAAGTAGAATAGGCAAAAAGGGAAAGGGGGGAAAAAAGTGAAGAATCTTTCTCAGACGGGAAGTAACAAAGCCCTTCCAGCTGATTGGTAGCCATTTTAGCAGTTGTAGCTTCAGTCGTCAATGTCAGTGAGATGGTTAATTCATTCCAGGCTTTAATCCAGATTTCAAAAGAGCTATCCAAGTGCTGAACCCTTCCACTGAAATCAGGTTCAGCATACTGAACAGCTCTAAAACCCAGAGGGGATTTATAACCCCCCTCACTTGGTAGACATCTTACTCAACTTCTCCTCTGACTTCTGAAATTTCTCCCTTGGAATATAAGGCTTGCTTCACTGGATCACGTCCCCCATCAGCTGGAGCGTGTGAATGTTAGAAAAACATCTTCTAAAATCTGTACAAAAATATTTTCTGCACATTCATTTTGTTCTGTTTCGTATTTATTCCCTTGCCCTTTTCCCCACTGGCTTTCAAAATGTGCTTTATGAGGCCACCATAGAAGGACTATTTCTTCTTGCCTTTGGCCTTGCCCTTGTCTTTGTCTTTCCCCTTTCCTTTCCCTTTCTCCTTGCCTTTCTTTTCCTTCTTCTCTTTCTTGGCTTTCTTTATCATTTTCAGGACTTCGGCATAGGGCCCAATCCCCTTGCGCACCATGATGCCACGCCACCGAGCCTGGACCTGGGGGTTTGGAAAAGAATGACAAAGATGATGAAAAACTCATATTTGTATTTCAGATATTTTGGAAATGACATAGGTCTCTTTTACACTGCAGAATTATAGTAGTTTGATACCACTTTAACGGTTATGTCTGGCTGCTATGGAATCCTGTATGGGTGGTTTGGAGAGAATCTTTGAATTATTTGCTAAAGAGCACTGGTACCTCCCCAGACTATAAATTCAAACTGCAAACTAGTCCCTTCCCAAACTACGAATCCCAGGATTCCATAGGATGCAGTCATAGCAGTTAAAATGAAATCAAACTGCTATAACTGTGCAGGGTGAAAGATACTATAGGCTATAAGGTAGTCACTTTCTTCCCAAAAGAGGATTCAGTCAGTGCGTGTGTTTGCCTTCAAGTATCCTGTTGACTTGTGGCTACCCCATAAATTTCACAGGATTTTCTTAGGCAAGGAAGATTCAGAGGTCATTTGCCAGTTCCTTCCTCTGAAATATACTCTACAGTACCTGGTATTCAATGGCTGTCTTCCAAGCAAATACTAACAGGGCTGACCTTGCTTAGCTTCCAAGATCAAACAGGATCTGGTACCTTTAGGGTATTTTGTACTGAGAGAAAAAATCTAGCAGGAATTTTAACTCTTCTATCTCTACTCTCCTTCCACTGCCACTCCCATTTAGCAAGCCAAAAAGAAGTGTTTC
Organism: Iguana delicatissima; assembly: GCA_948472985.1. Taxonomy (NCBI): domain Eukaryota; kingdom Metazoa; phylum Chordata; class Lepidosauria; order Squamata; family Iguanidae; genus Iguana; species Iguana delicatissima. Next base: position 25,979 of record CAOKZL010003171.1, read on the forward strand.
TTTTATGGCCTTCCACTCTTCAGAGAAGGAGTGGTTCCTGGGGAGGGGAGTGATCTGGCCCATGGTAACAATGGAGGATAAAAGTCTTCAATCTATCACTTCATTGATCAAAATATACAGCTCATTTGCAGTTCTCCAAGATGCTGCAACCACTGGCCTGCCATCATGCTTGGTTGGTCCTAGATCAGTCAGGTGGTAAATTCACTCCAGGTTTTAATCTCAGCTTTAAGGAAGCTCTCCAAAGTACCAAACCCCATCCCTATACTACATTCAGCACCTTGGAGGTACCAGCAACTGCCACAGGTTCACTTTGTCCACTGTGTCCTCTTATTTTACTCTCAAGATGAGGAGGCCACTTTGGTACCTTATCACACCTGTTCCTTTCCCTTACTGTATCTGGCATATTGGACCATCTTTGAGCCTTGCTCGCTTATGTTCCACCTTCCCCACACTTTGGCAGGGCAATGCCATGTTGTGACAAAGTTGCTTTGGGGATCAGCTATTTGGAATCCAAACGCAACTTGGTCTAGGTTGCTAGGCAGCAGGAATAGTACCTTAAGAATGAAACCCAGCACAGTGGTATGCATGGGAGGGGCTTATGGATGAGAAGAATTACATATAAGGCAGAGATGTCATTTGAAAGGAGAGCCTTCAGTGAGATATTGGCCAGAGAGGGTGGCTGGGTTGTATTTAAGCAGCTGAGGAAAAGATGCCTAAAGCTGGGAGTTATTGGCATAGACTATCAGAAGTCTGAAATGGCTAATGTAACAACTCTGCATTTTACATCAACCTTGACAAGATACTTTATTACTAATGTTACTACAATAAAAGATAGTTTGTTTTTGTAACTATTGAGTCAGCCTGAGTTATCTAAGGTCGCTGGTAACAAAAAAGAACTCACTACCATAAATAAACTACTTGGTTCTGAGTGAACACTTAAGACCCTAGCCTTTTAGCACAAAGATGATTAAAGAGCAGAGTTAAGCTAAGTGTTAGTTTCAGAGCACCTTACTAGGTTGGAACTGCAAAACCAATCTAGTGAGAAATAAGGGCCTGTCACATATATGAATGGATTCAGATATTACTTAGCCATCAAAACTTTTTTTTTCCTGGTTGAGTATCTTTTTTCTAGTAGTCTGCTAGCAGATTTAAAATGACACAGATTACCCATATAATCCAATGTTCAGAACACTGCCTTGCATTCTTCTTGTACTGCTCTGATTTTGATTTGTACCTTTACAGCCCAGGCTTTCCGGAGTCTTGCATCCTGTAAGTACTGCCATATGGCTGGCAGACCCTCAGAAAACACTTCCACTGGTGGGTCCATTAGTGGGTTTCCCTCGAGGGAAAGAATCTGCAGTTTCTCTAAGCTATCCAAGTTCTCCGGTAGTTGAAATAACTGATTGCTATGAAGTAGTAGTGTTTGCAAACCTAAACACAGAGAAGCATGAAAGTGAAATGTTCCCAAGTCATGTCTGCTTGATGTTTACCTTGAAGCTCAAAGTAATTGCTTGTTTGTTTTTGCTGTTTTAAAACCGCAAGTTCTAAACTATCTAGGTCTTTAAGGAGGCACATTAAGCTTAGTAGAAGTCAGGTGAATTCCACTTTCCTTAAGTTCAGTAGAGGAGATGGAGGAACTTCAAGCCCTGGGAATAAACCTGATCTTCCTTGGGTTCCAATCCAGCTCTCTTTACTTCCCCTTTTGGCTACTGAACTATACAAGCTACTTTTCCTTTCTCCATGACATCATTATTAGGAGGTTCTCCAACTTTTGCTCAGGTTTTTCCCATGCCCCAGTCTATAAAGTTGACATGCTTCTCATAAGCCTTCCTTGCTAGCAGTAAGAGCTTTAAACTAAAATATACTGGCATTTGGCCCTCATGTTGAAAGAGGATCCCAATCTTGTCTTTGAGGCTGCCTAAGATGCTAGTTCTCAAAGGATGTGTGGCTAGAGGAACAAAAACCATGGCCAGCATCCTATTAGTGACATACTTTTTTGATTATGGCAAGAGGAATTCAGCACCTCATCTGCTGAGACTCCTTCCCTGAGCCATCTACCTGTTTGCTGGCTGGCCACTCCTCCCCACAGCCATTCAGTGGCTAGAGAAAGACTAAGGGAGGATGGGATCAGCCAGGCAACAAGCCAGCTACTTTCCTGCACCTGCCAAGATCTCCCAGGGGTCCTCCAGAGGTCCAGGAACATGACATCACCTTCCTGAAACCATCTGCAGGAATACCAGCAGATGTTGCCTGGCCATCCCTCATCTTCCCCTCTGGTCCTCCTCTGAATGGCCAGGGTGAAGGGTACTCAATCTGAAAACAAGTAGGTTGAGCACATGGGGATTGGGGACAAGACTTAACTATGCTTGGTAGAAATTTATGATGCATCAATGCAACGTAGGATCTCAGCCTAGTATTCAATGAGACTGCGCCAGATCAGTATGAGCTAGGAAGGAGAATGATCCCACCTTCATTCCTGAAAGAATATGTAGTCTTTCCGCTATACTGTTTTTCTTCTTCTTTTGTGTTATGTGTTAAGCAGGCAGGGATTCCCTTGTTGTTGTTTTTTACTGGCAGTAGGCAAACCATCCTGGGAGCCTTCCTTTTGTTTTAAATGTGTTTTAAATAAATAATAAATAGCAGAGCATTATACCCACTGTTACCACCTTCTCAGGAGCATGGGAAGCAGGAAAGTTGAAATGGTTGACCTGAGGTCAAACTCTAAACGACAAGGGGGTCATCCAAATTATGCAAAGAGATAAGACTTGACACTTGACTTCCATAATGTATACAGAGACTTCAGCTTTGAAGAAAACCAAACCAGCTACCGAAAGGATGTTATAGTTATATGAAGAAAGTATCCTTTAAGCCAGGAAAAAAGCTATAGACTCAGCCTCTGTAAGGGCCACTCATTTCATTATTTTCTTTCTTACCTTGTAGGCGGCATATGGAGTCAGGTAGCTCTATAAGAAAGTTGTTGTGACAGTCAAATATTTCCAAGTTATTCAGTAAGCCAATGGTTGTTGGAAGATATTCCAAATTATTGTTCTCAAGGTATAATTCCTTCAGGTTCTGGAGAAAGAGAAATTGACATCTCTGTATTTGGATCATGGGAGCCACTGTGGCATGGTGGTCTTAGTGTTGTACTAGGAGACTGGTGTTTGAATCCCTGCCTGACTGTGAAAACCCACTGGGTGACCTTGAGCAAGTTACATTCTCTCAACCTCAGAAGAGGGCAAGGGCAACCCCACTCTGAACAATTTTTGCCAAGAAAATCCCATGATCAGTTCACTTTAGTGTCACCATAATTAAAAAGTGGCTTGAAGACACATAACAACAGAAATCCCCCCTCTTGATTTTTTAAAATTATATTTTAATTATACTTTTTTACCCTTATAAAATTCCTGGGGTTGATAGGTGACTTGAAGGTGCACACACACGCACACGCACATACATGTGATTTAGAATCCCCCAGCCAGCATGAATGACTTAACATTTAAGGGTACAAAGTCAAGTCACTCAATTTGAAGGGACTACTGCTGAGATCCAAGCCTTATTTATTTTCATACCTGTAACTGACTGATAGTTTCTGGCAATTCATTAAGCTTGGTTCCTTTGTCTTGCCCCATGTACAGTTTCTCTAGTGATTGAAGACGAAAGATTTCCTCTGGGAACCAGACGAATCTGTTGCTGGTCAGGCCAAGAGATTTTAGCTGAGACAGTCTATATACTTCTGGAGGTACCTTGAATTATTATAATTGTTTTCAAAATCAAAATTCTGAAAAATGGATATAGAACTATTCCACCCTTAAACCTGAACTTTAAGGATGACTCCTTGTGATGTCACAGTGAGCGCTCTCTAGTCATATTACCAGTACGATGTTGTGAAGGATAGCCCTTGGCAAGGTCTACAGACATGATTCACTAAGCATCAACCACAATTGCATTACGTTTTTGCCATTCAAGGGGAAAGGAACATATCTAATAAATTAAACATTTTACACATATGCTTTCAGTGCAGAGTTCTCACCCCGAGATTCCTCTCTCTTAATCTTAGGACAGAAGAAGCAGAGTCAGGCCCTGGGATCTGGCCAGCCTATACAAGGCTCAAATAGCAACTTTCTGCCACAGGTTGAATCAAAGAATGTTAACTATTAGCTCTCAATACAACAACAACTGATACAACAGAATGTTGCATTGGGTAGGCCTTTTTGTCTGATCCAGCATGGTATAACTTCATGGGAACTCCATGCAGGAACCTCTGAGTACCAGATAATGAAGACATGCAATATAAGATAGCCCAGAACATGAGTTTCTAGAGGTATTTCCTGGCTTTTCTGGAAGCAAAGTGCCACAAAAGACAAACCTCTTACCTAGTTTGTTTGCAGGAAGGAAGCTCTTACAGCCAGATGACCAGTGTGGCATCGTAGTTAAGTATGAGACTAGAGTCATTTCTGCACTATACTACTATAGTGCTATTATTCCAGTTCTGTTCCAGTTTAGAGAGGGATGTTTAGAATTCTCAGTCAGGGAGCTCTTTGGCCCCAGTGAACTACAAATGCCAGAATTCCATAGGATGCTGAAAGTGGAATAATAGCACTATAACAGGGTAGTGTGGAAATGGCCTAGGACTGGGAGGAACTGGTTTCTAGCTTCCACTCTTTAGGGAGCTCTCTGGGTGACTCTAAGTGATCCAACAACTCTTTAGCCTAACCTACCTAACAGGGCTGTTGAGATGATAAAACAAAGGACAAAACTCAGAATGCCACCTTACGCTCTTTGGAAGTGAGGTGGCATATGCATGTGGTAAACAAACAAATGGGTGTCTGTTCCAGACTCATGCATAGCAAGGAGATGGAGTTTAAAACATAAAAGAACCCTGCAGGCAGAGAATGCTATATCCTAGGGTTGCAGCTACAGGTAAGGGGAGAGAATGAGATTTCCTCCTCCAAATAAGGATTTGATCCTCCCCATGAAATTTTCCATGTGTCCCCAAATTTCTAGCATTTCAAAGAGTGAGACATCAACAATTCTTCACATCTAGAACTCTTATGTTTGCTGTGTTTGCATTCTCTTGATAATTCTGCCTACCCCTTTTCTTTGGCTGCCTAAACTGTGTTTCTAAATGCTCAATTAAAGTTTTAAGTTACTGAATTGCTAGAAATTTGGGGACTGAAGGAAAATTTCATTCAGAGATCAGAATTCTTATTTAGGTGAGCAATTACCTTATTCCCTGCCCCCATAGCTACACTCCACTTTATCTTCCTGCAATCCATCTCCCAAGTTCGTTTGTCCATCAGCCAATGTTAGTGGGGTGTTAATAGCCTTACGCAGGGAATGCGCTTTTTAAACAGCACTATACTGTACTAAGTTTAAAGCACAGTAAATTAGTTCTGCTGCATTTAGAGGCCTTCTTTTCCCTTCTGGAGCCCTGGGCTTCTACTTCCAAATCCTGCCCTGATGGTACTGTATGAGAACTGAGCACAGAGAAAGAAAACAACCAGCTTGGGGGTCTAGAGGACTGACATGCAGAATAAGGATTCAGGCCCTTTCTCTGTGCTCTCTTGCATGTTTTCACTAACACCACCATTCTGTTACAGTCATCCCTCCACATCCACCAGGGTTAGGGGCAAGGATCCCAGTGAAAGTGGAAAAACCATGAATAATTCTATGCCCTCCCAAACTATGCTTAACACACAAAAAAAGTAAGATCACCATATTCAACCCACATATGGACTTCTTTGAGGCATCAGGGTTTCTTCACAAGGCAGAAGTGGGTGGCTGATGGGGCTTACTGCCACCTCCACTGCTGCCCCACACCATTTTTAATAGGGACTGACAAGCCTCGTTTGCAGTTTCTCAGTCTCAGAAAGCTTGCAGTTCCTATTAAAAATGGCATAGGGAGGCAGCAGAGGTGACAGCAAATAATCTGTGAATAATCAAATTTGCAAAAGTGAAACTCACAAATGTGGAGGGCTGGCTGTACTTGTGACTGAGACAGATTAAAGACATTAATCTGCTTTCCATCGGTATCATTTGGGCCTTACATTGTCTATATCTAGCTACAGTGCTTATCCATACCTCATTTATCTGATTGTCATCCAGTGACAGCACTTCCAGATTTTCCATTGCACAAATCTCCCTTGGAAATTCCTCGAGAAGATTTTCACTCAGATCTAGTATCATCATATTGGTGAGCTTGGCAAAAGAAGGATGCAACATCTGCAATGCACAATTTTTCAGGTAAACCACAATGAGCGACCGCCAGCGACGAATCTGGCGGGGGAAGGTTGCCAAGGCATTCCCAGATAACCCAAATTCTTTCATGTCTGTCAGCTCCTTTAAACTTCGAGGAAGTTTGTACAGGAAGTTATTTGACAAATCCAAAATGGAGAGTTTTGAGCACTGGCTCAGTGTATCAGGTACAAATACCAGATTGTTATATGCAATGAAGAACTGGGTCAAACTTTTCAGGGAGCAAATTTCTTCTGGTATGGAGTTCAGTTCATTTTTTTCTAGATCTATGATCTCCAAATTATACAGGTGACAAAGTTCTGGGGGGAAATTTTCAAATTTGTTGCTCTTTAGATAGATCTCTGTAAGTTTGGTCATGTTGACTATTTCCTTGGGGAGGCAAGTTAGATTATTTGTAGACAGGCCAAGCAGCTTGAGGTGATGGAGATGTCTGCAGATTTCCACTGGAAATTCAGCCAGGTTCACATCATATAATCTGAGCTGACAAAGCGCTCTTAGTTTACTGATGATATTTAGTGAATCGTGGGAAAGTGGATTATTGCTTAAATCCAAGCTCTGAAGACATTTCAATTCTCCAAGTTCCCAGCATAAGTATTCAATGTTATTCTTATTCAGATAAATGACTTTCACATTTTTAAGCCGACAGATATTTCCAGGGATGATCTCGATCATATTTCTTTCTAAATGCAATTCCTCTAAGTCTTCCAAATCAAAAACCTGCCAGGGGATCGTTGTCAATTTCTTGTTGGCTAAATCAACAAAAAAAATCCGGTCTGTGATTTGCACTGGCACAACAACTTCCTCTGTTGGTTCTTCATCTACTATGTCTTCATTTATTTTGGTTTCATCTTCATTTATTACTTTTTCCAATATCGCTGGCGCACCAACATGTTCCAAAACAATGGCACTAGTTCTAGAATGGGGAGATTTTGTTCTTTTGAGGAAGGGGCTTTTGGACGTATCAACCATAGTTTATTTGATTCTGACTAAGAAAAAGGAAGAAGAAAGAACAAATGCTGAGAACAGTGTAGCAATTCCTTGACAGATACAGAACAGTGTGATTATGAACAAAAGCATTTTCATTAATGATTGCCAAATATTTCTTGACTAAGAGGCAAGGTACATAGCAGTGTTTGGGACTGCTGCTTGCTGAACCCAGCCTTTTTATTTATTTATTTTGCATTTCCAGGTTGACCATAATCAAAGCCATTCTTGTTGTATGTGTCTGTTGTTAGTCGTTCATTGCATGCTGAAACTGTAGACCTGTATAGGGAAAAGACCTATAGATGGTTTGTTCCAACGATTTGAGACATGGGCTGTTTGAATATTTTCTGCTGGAAATGTTTTTGCTTCCACTTTACCTCTTAAAGGCACACAAAAACAACAACAAAACTTAGTTTGGGGCTGAGAAACCTCCAATAACTCCTTCCTAAATGTGACTTGGAGTTTCAATAGACATAATGCTTTTGATTTGAGGGAATGTTTGTCTATCATCTTGATAGAAAGAAGTCTCCTAGCAACAGACTGGAGTGGTATGATATAGTTCAGCCTCCAGTAGGAGCATATAAAATTTGATTCTTTATTCATGCTGCTTAGACAGCTCTGTTTCAAATGCTAAGAAAAGGAACTGGTTTGATTTTACAGTACCACTAGTCATATAGAATGATATATGACTAGAGCTGAAGAGTGATGAAAAGGCGGTGTGTTGCCATACAAGGGGAGAGCCGGGCATACTCTCTTTTTCTGACACCCTTAAGGACAGCTGTCAGAGAAAGCAAGTGGCATCCAGAGTTTGTTATTTCTGAACTGTTGGCAGTTTTGCCTGAATTCTGACATAACTGTCAAATTCCCCGGCACAAGCCCTTTTCAAACAGGGATCAAAGATGATTCGTTCACATACCTCTGATGTCATAAAACTAACTTGAGATGGATGACACAATCTGATCTTCAGCAGGCAGGCACCAATATGAGAGGAGCGAAGAGAAGAGAAGAAGTGGGATGAGAGGCCCAGGCCAGCTGATGAGCTCACATTTACCTCAGAGATCATAATAATACCACCATGGACAGCTTCCTCCTGGAGTTAGCCTCATCTTCCCAGGTATCAGTAGAGAGAGGTGGGGAAGGCACAGGAGTGAAGAAACCAAGAAGTAGGCTAGGTAGAGCATTGAAAGAGTTCAAGTACTATGAAGCTAGCTTTCATAATCTGATAAAGAGACACCAAATTCTATTGTAGTGGCATAATGATGACTACTTGTGTGTTGTATTGGGTACAATACTGGACCAAGGAGAGGCTTTTTCTAGATGGTGAGATGCAGTGTGGGAATCCTGTGTAAAATCACATTCTCTCAGCCTAATCTGGTGGTTGTGAGGATGAGGTGGTTCCATCTGATATATTCCATCCCAAATTCCTTGGAAGGCTCAGGCACAAATGTTATATATTAATCATCCATATCTTTTTTACAGAGGGGACCATAAACAAATGCAAGGTGGGTTGTTTTGCACCATCAGCTTGACATCTTCAAAAAACGGCTTCGCTAGATTCACTACCAGTTTCCATTTGACACAGCTTAAAGCTGGTTAACAGTTGGCACTATAAACATGGGCCGAGTTAGGAGACGGGCATCAAAATGTGATCAAGTATACCAGATCCTGAATTGGCAGAGTGACAGTTAGAGAAGATTCCTATCCCTTTCAGAGCTGTAAAGAAGAGGGAATTTGTGCAGTTGTTCCTGATTACCTGGCTGCATGACAAGCTGCACCTGCTGAAATTCCCTCTTCCACACAATCATTAAAGGGATAAGAGTCCTCTCCATTTTTCCGCCTGGCAACCCTAACCAGACCACACATCCCACACAATCAAAATACCAAAGGTGCATTCAATATATAGACTTCATTATATAGAATCATCATTCATTATACAGAATGAGACAGCTACCAAGACAGCAGATGCTGGTTGTGATGAACACAGAGCAGCAAGGTGGTGTTGAATGTTGGAGCTGTGTGTCACATAACCCGCCCTGCACCTTCATGGCTAGCCTGAGACCTTCGTGACATTATTGTTTGCTGACCTGTCACTGATGCTAAAGTATGACTCAACTGTCAGTCTGGTCAGTTTCTGTATATGGAATAAGGCCCATGAGCCAATTTGTTCTTTGCCTCAGGCAGCAAGATATATTGGGATGGCCCTGGCCTAATAGGTATTTTGAATATTCCCTTCCCAATCTAGTATCAAACAAGAGGGTAGGAAACTGTCTGTTTTAAACCCATCAAAAGTATAAAATGGGATGTCAACTTGGTCTTGCACCTGCGGCCAGTGGTAAACAAGTTGGAATTAGTTAAAAGACGGTTACTGACTGCTAAAGATACTGAAATGTCTAGTCTCACTTCTCGGATTGACTGTTTCTGCACTTTGCTCTTCTATAGAGTCAGTTCATATGTTGTTGTACAAAACCTCCTAACGTCTCACATCTCTCACATTCCTCTTCTGTACCAGCAGTGTTCAGTGATTGAATGGCATCTGGCTTCTTATGGAGCCAATGTGAAGCAAACATGGTGCTGTTTTGCCAGGCTTGCTGCTCTTCTGAAACCTCTGAACAAATCTTCTGTCTACGCTGAAAAACGCATATTTAATTATTATCAACAAAGAGAAAGGCAATACATACTTTAATGCAACTGTAACAGCTTTTCAATTTGCTGCTGTTGTGTGCCTTCAAGTCATTTCCAGTTTCCAGTGACCCTATCATGGGGTTTTCTGCAGCTGAGCCCATTTCTGCACTAGACTGTTATAGTGCTATTATTCCACTTGTAACATCCTATGGAATCCTGGGGTTTGCAGTTTCAGGAGGGGCCAGCTGGCCGAAACTACAAACCCCAGGATTCCATAGGATGTTGCAAGTGGAATAATAGCACTATAACAGTCTAGTGCAGAAATGGCCTGAGAACATGTGATGCACTCAAGGTCACCCAGTGGATTTCCATGGTTGAGTTGAGTGAAACCTGGTCTCCACGGTTGTAGCCCAATGCTCAAACTACTATACCATGTGGGCTCTCAACTTTTCAATACATTACATGAAATGTAGACACCCATTTTCTATTCCTATTTAGGTTTTCCCATGGCACAAACTAAACTATACCACTTTACACAAATGTGGGAACATAAAATATCTGTACAGGGTGTGTGTCATCTGGCTTTAACAGCTTTGCAAGGTAAAAGCATGAACAAAGCCTATGCTTCCATGATTTTGCAGTTTACTAGATTTTATTTATTTAAATTTTTACAGATAACATTTGACAGATTATAACTTGTCTTTGGTCTATTGCCATCTTGCAAAAAGTTTTCTTATCTTTTTCACTCAATTTCAAAGTACTGACTAAACGTGATACATTTTATTTATTCATTTACTAGCTCACCCTATGTTGCAAAATTTCAGGGTGAGGAAGAACCAGTGAAATCACTTGAAAGCAATTGCAAACAATTTAAAACAATTCAACAATCAAAACTTGTAATCAAAAACCGACCCATGATGTCTCTAGGTCCCAAATGCTTGGGTGAATGGCTACATTATAACTTGGGGCCAAAATTAGGCCAATGTTATCATCAGTCAAGACCTCAACAAGAGGCCATTCCACAAACCAGTGTGGTAAAGCCAAGAAAGCCTTCTTGCATATCTCTACTTGCTGTAGAGCTTCCAGTGGTGAATACCTCCCATCTCAACAAACCTCAATGATAAATAGGGAGAAGGGCTTCCAGTTGGAGTGAGAAGCTAAGCAAAATTTCCAATAGCCAAAGGCTTCTTCTCTTCAGTCTTCCTGGACAGGTCTAGAGCTAATGTGTTTAAGTTACATGACAGCCTCATTATAACAATAGGAAAAACTTCTTGACCACAAACAAACAGCTGAACAATGGAGTAAGTTACTCAGAGGGATGATGGGATCTCTACCTTTGAACATGGACCAGGTGGCTGGATCACATGGCTGTAAGACCTCAAAGCACTCTTTGTAGTGTGGGGAGGGGGCAACTGTGTAGGGGTGCAGGAGGGCTGATTTTCACCTCCACAGTCTCCTGGCAGGCTGCACAAATACATTGCCAATGAACTGGCAATGATGTCATGTCAGTTCCAACTCCTGTTTTGCCCTACTTGGGCTGTTTTTGCAGAAGTATATGTGAGTTAGGAACTAGAGCAGTGGTTCTCAACCTGTGGGTCCTCAGATGTTCGTGGACTTCAGCTCCCAGAAGCCCAAGCCACTATGGTCAATGCTCAGGGCTTCTGGGAGCTGAAGCCCACAAACATCTGGGGACCCACAGGTTGAGAACCACTGAACTAGAGGAAAAGGCAAAGTGTCCCAGTTGTGGCATTATGAGTAAAACAAATCTAAAAATGAAAATGTTTGGGGCTTTGGGGGCATCTGGTAGACCAGGGGAGACTGAGGCCATTTCCGCACTACACTCTTATAGTGCGATTATTCCACTTTCAACATCCTGTGGAATCCTGGGGTTTGCAGTTTCGGGAGGGGCTGGCTGGCCTCTCCCGAAACTGCAAACCCCAGGATTCCATAGGATGCTGAAAGTGGAATAATCGCACTATAAGAGTGTCGTGCGGAAATGGCCTGAAAGAATGCTGGAGTTCCATGAGGCCCACAGACAATACTTCCCCCCAGCCTTGCCCTAATGGCCTGCACAAGTCTTCACTGCTACTTGATCAGCAACACAAACATAACAAATAATGCCAAATAAGCAAATACAGACACATTTTTAAATTTGCATAATTCACATACAGTGTAGTTTCTGACTTTTAGACATTGAACCTGACTACTACCATTTTGAAATCAAAGGTGAAAATACAGCTTCCAGAGATTTGGAACATTAGACCCTGATCAAATACTGATATACCCTCAGTTACAACAAAGTAGAAGTATTCCTGAGCATTACTACCTTAACAGAAAATTTAGTATCAGAGGCAGAAATAGCACGGAAAGAATAGGGAGAGATTCCAGCACCACAAAAAGGGAGAGTATTTCAACATTTCCCAGCAAACCTTTCAATCAAATTTAACAATATGCACACGTGAAATGAATCAATCAGGTCAGGGCAGCCTTGACTAAGCAAATAAAACATTCTAAACTTTCTAGAGACTGCCTGAAGGCTTCTTCCAAAATCCATCCAGGGATGACTTTTTCCTTCACTCGCCTTTGCTTATTTTATGATTTCCATTCTGGTGGCAAAACTTACAATCTTTGCTTTTTTAACATGCTGGGGATAGTTAGCGAGGAAGGCTTACCTACTCTCCCCGCCTCTCTCTCTGCTTTGCCATTTCATGCATGCTCAGCAAGGGAGTCTGGAAACAGCAACTGTTTACCTTCCCTGTTGTAGGCAGGCACACACAGCTACAGTAGGATCAGCTCAAGTTTTGCTGCATTGTCTAGTGCAGACATGCTGCTGAAATCCAGCACCAAACGTCTGTGTTCCTCCGGACCGCCTTCAACACTGTCTTGATGCCAATATTGCAAAATAAACCTCCAGCTAGACAGAGGACAAGGACAAAAAGAGGACTGGGTGGCTGTAAAAATACCTCATAGAAATGAGCTTCCTTGTCAGAGGCTTTGTTAACTGAGGTATGCCTGTATACCATCAGTCACACAATGGATGGGAACAGCAGGGGAACAATGCCTAATGACGATGACTTTCAAACTTTGTTCTGGAGGACAGGTTTCCTCAGAGGTTTTTCGAGGGTTCCTCTTTGTGAAGAAAAGCAATTGTGGACAACCTCCACAGCAGCTCATCTCCCATGATCAAGATACCCTTGCAATGAACAGCCACAGAAGTGGTAGGCATGTGTTCTTGAGTTATGTTGAGACCCAACACACGAATGCAGTATAGTCCTAGAAAACCTCTTCATGTCTGGTACTGGTCATGATGGCTATATATTACCTCCAGTATCAGAGGCAATAGTTGCGCTTATCAGTTGCTGGAAAACAACAGCACGAGAGTGCTGTTGCTCATTCTTTCCAGGTGAATTTCTCATTTTACAGGTTCCATATCCAATTTTTTCTGTCTGGACACTGTGTGAACAGAATACTGGACCACAGAGGACTTTTGAATGATCCAGCAAGACTTCTCTTCTTAGGTTCTTATTTCTTGGCATCCTTAACCCAACATGATGAGGATAACTGGATGAAAGGGATTCCCCAATGCTAGAATGTTAAATCACTGCCCTGCAGGGACTGAGTATCAATCATGTGTTGATTTGACTTTCAAATAACACTTGGCTGATTTTGGAAGTCACGGTCCCTCCATTTCTTATCTTTCTTGCACAGGAATGACTTTTACCAATTTACCTAGTAAAGGGAAGATGCTTTGCACATGCTTAGAGACGCCGTTCTTTAATACACAGACTCCAAATGTCTCAGTCTGGAATGGACAGCCCTGATTAATCTTCTGTCGTTCCACTTTTTCAGATTATTTTAATATATCTGTATAAAAGTGTGGAAACATAAAAGATCTTGACAGGGTTTTTGTCCTCTAGCTTTAACGGCATTGCAAAGTGAGAGCAAACAAAGACCCTGTTTCTATAGCTTTGCAGTTCCTTTACTAAATTTTATTTAGAATCGGGTACCTTACATCTGACCAATTTACAGTCACTCTTCAGTCTACAGCCATCCCACAAATTCATGTTGCTGTTGGGTGCCTGCAAGTCGTTCCCAATTTACCGCGAGCCTCAGGCGAACCTATCATGGGGCTTTTCGGGGGCTGAGAGTGTGTGCCATTCTCAAGCTCACCCAGTGGTTTCCGTGGCCGAATGGCGAATTGAGCCCTGCTCTCCATGGTCGTCGTGCAAGGCTCGAACCACTACGACCAGGTTTGCTCTCAGCTCTGCCGCTGGGCCTGGCCACGCCAAAGGAAAAGATACCCAAACACGACAGCAAGAGCGGACGTCGCGGCTCACGGCCCACACTCTGGCCGTTTCCGCACGAGTCTGTTATAGCGCGATGGTTCCACTTTCAACCTCCTATGGAATCCTGGGGTTTCGGACGGCCCCTCCCGAAACTGCAAACCCCAGGATTCCATAGGAGGTTGAAAGTGGAACCATCGCGCTATAACAGACTCGTGCGGAAACGGCCTTTGAGGCCCCTCCCTTCCGGGCCCCCGGGCTGGAGACAGGAAAAGCACGCGCCAGCGCAGTCGCCACGGCAACCGCGGCGCGGGGGCGCTTGCAGGCTCGCCGCACCAGCAGGCAGGACGCGAGGGAACAGAGGCGTAGAGGAGGAAGGCAGGCAAGCGGGGTCGCTTCCATTCCAGGACTTTCAAGGGGCGTCAGTGCACGGAGGGGCGGGGCGGCGGAGAACGCGTTCGCCCTTTTTTCGCTGCAGAGTCGGCGCGTCAAAAAAAAGACGCACCTGTAGAAACGGCTGCTTCGTACACAGCGCGTCCCTGCAGTCTTGTGTTGATTTACTTAGAAGTCCCTGGGTGCGACTTATTCCCAAGAAGTGTAACCGGACCGTTCCCAGATTTAGTTCCTAGTCTTTTCCGTTTTCCTAGTCTTTTCCTTTCCCGTTTCTGGGGAGCTGGGATAAAAACTCTCCCATGGTACAGCATTACACTGCCTGGACTGGCTGCTGAATCTTACTTCAACACGGGCACCAGGGACCCCTTTGCACTGCACAGTGATACCACTTCTCTCCATTTTAAGTGGATTCCTGTGGAATCCTGGGGTTTGTAGTTTGGTGAGGTTCTAGAGCAGTGGTTCTCAACCTGCAGGTCCCCAGATGTTTGTGGACTTCAGCTCCCAGAAGCCCTGAGCATTGACCATAGTGGCTGGGGCGTCTGGGAGCTGAAGTCCACGAACATCTGGGGACCCGCAGGTTGAGAACCACTGCTCTAGAGTTCTCTGGCAGGGAAATCTAAGTCCCTCACCAAACTACAAATCCCAGGATTCTTTAAGATGGAGGGCTGGCAATTAAAATGGTATCAAAGTGCTATGACTGTGCACTGTGCAGGGCCCCAGGTGACTATTTTCCCCTGCAGCTGAGGGCAACAGGTTAACTTAGGAGGCTCAGGGCATTCACAACTTTCTTCTCCAACAATGTGCCACCCCTGATTGCCCAGCATCTGCCTCTTGAGGGGGCTGCTTCATGCTGCCTCATGATACGGCCACCCAGCCCTGCCAGCTCAAGCCAGTGAAGATAATCCCAAACAACACACACACACTCAGACTGTTTGGCTTTATTTCATGTATACCAGCAGAAAAGGAGGACTGGTAATTTAAGAAATTAAATGATTTATGCTCTTGTTGATAACAGTCGTTACTCCTCTTAACCAGATGGTAGAGTGGATACTTGCACTATCCCAAAGGTTTAGATATATTTTTGGAGAAGCAGTTTGTATTTTTCTTCATCTTCGAGGAAGAACACAAAAGATGAAGGGGAATCTTTGGGCTTCATGGAAACACAGTCACTGTGTGACTAGTTTTGAATGTCTCAGAGCCTGAAGCGTCTTGATGTGTACAGTTAGAAGAGAGAACATGGGCCCCACTTGGAGTTCTCACGTTATACATCATTGGTTTCTTATCACTTCCTATGCTTTTAAATAAAAAACTGTGATGGAAAGAGACCCCTGTGCCAGCTTCTCCACTAAGTGAAAGAGATTTCTCAGATGAACCAGCTGGAGAGACTTTCTTTGCCCCAACTAGAAGCTAAATGGTTTGGACTACAGTTCCAAAAATCCCCAACAAGCAGGAACAGCGGTTAGGCTGACTTTGGGCTTCTGGGCATCATAGTCCAAAATGCTTTTTTTCAGTGCTTTTATCCCTATGAAACTTTTGAGCCAGCAGTTTATACATTTGTATTTGCTTAAGGTAAAAATACTATTTCCTTCACATGTGGTATCTAATAAACCAACTGTACCTGTTTTCTTTCATCCATGCCATTCCACAGATGGGTATGTCAAGATACATCAGCCTTGACCAGCAATATGCTCAAGCCTGTGCAGAACTGAAACAGCCTGAGAACCCATACATTGCTCATGTTCTCCGAGAAGTGAAGCAGGATGATGAAGCGTAAGGCAACCAATAGTAGTGGAGTTCAGACAATGTCCTTTCAGTACTTAAACAAGGCTTTTATATTCTCTTCTTTCAAAATCAATAATCCTGTGCCACGGTAATCTAAATTCTGCAGCAAGACAATTTGGATTCTGCTGTCTATATAAAGCAGCAGTGGGGCAAGTACAGTCCATAGGTGGCAGAGGTTCTGCATCATCTGTCCTCCAACACACAGCCCCTCCATTTTTAATTTTTTGAGACAGAATAGTGCCCCCAACTGGTAAGGCAGTGCTTCTGGAAAACAGCCACAAATCAGTTGAAAACCCTGAAAACTGAAACAAGAAATAGACAGCCAGCTAACTCCTTAATGCTCTTTTGGATCACCTTTAGAGTGGAAATGAAGTGGTGTGAGCCTTCACAGGTCTGCAAAGGTGAAAATTGGCCTTGGCATGTGCCAGAGTTCCACATTCTAGGTATAAAGTATGTACATTATTTGCCTAAGGTCGGGTTTGCCTAAATTTGCCTCTATTTCTTTGTTTTGTACAGTCTGCCAGGTATGTGTAAGGACATCAAATTTTGCAGGTTTCTGAAGCTACCTGATCATTGCAGCTCTAGTTTCCCTGTCCTGAACTACTGAGCTTCCTTCTGCTGGCAAAAATTCTGGGAGCTGAAGTCCAGAAAATAACTTTTGTCCATTTGCTCCTGACCTTTTGAGATATCCCCAGTTGTTGCTTCTAGGATGTGTCTTCATAATCATAAGAACCAGAAAATTGTTGTATTTTTAGAAAAGTAAAAACAAAACTTCCAGAATGCCCTTTTTAAAAAAATTTTTTGCTTAGGATCAAATACTGTAAGTATTCAGTGTTTGGCTATGATGAAGGAAAGCACATACTGCTTGGCCCTCTTAATACAGAACTCAGCTGTGCAGTACATATTTCACATGCATGGAGTTCCAGGTTCAGTCTATGGCATCTTCAGTTTTCTGGTTATCCTAGGTCTTGTATGTGTCACTGATATTTTACATTTACTACTGTGTAACTAAATTAACTGTGTAACCCAGTCTTCACCAGCCCACCTTAAGAGCCAGCAGCCAGATTACGGCTATTTCTGCACTAGCCTGTTATAGTGCTACTATTCCACTTTCAACATCTTATAGAATCCTGGGATTCCATAAGATGTTGAAAGTGGAATAGGTGCACTATAACAGCCTAGTGCAGAAATGGCCTAGGCTGAGGAGGTCTGTTCAACTTCCAGTCAGGCCTTGAGGGTGACTAGTGAGCTCCCACTAATAAGTGAGGCTGCAAGAAGGGATCGAGATGGGGGTACTGCTCTTGGTTGTTGCAGCTAGCAAGGGTGGGGGAACGTCATTCTCCTTGCACCCTAACTGGAAGCTAAACAGACCTCCTTCACCCGATTTGGCTGCTGGCTCTTAAGGTGGACTGGCATGGTATTTGCATACTTACAGTAAAACTACATAGAGCAGTTACAAATTCATAACTGTAATACTGTATCTCAGCCAATACATATCTGTGTGTGTGTCTGTATGTATGAGCTCTGGAAATGCTAGGCTAAACTAATCTGTCGTGTGAGTTAGAGTGGTATTAAACATCATTTGAAGAGTTTGTTTAACATTTAACTTACCACGCATTGCTCTGGCATACAGTTAGTACTTGGTATTTGTGGTTCAGTCAGTTTTTAAAGCTATCCCTCCTATTGCATGTTGGGTCCAAGGAGCCTTCAAAGCCAGGCATTCAAGAATAGGTAGTTGGCTTGAAACCCGCTACCTTTTCCCATTGCCCTGCTGTCTCCCTGAAGGAAGGCAGAGAGTGTCAAACCGCTTGCTTAACAGCCTGTTGCATGAGTTGCTTGTCACTATAGCAGAGGTGAGCAAATTTGCCCACAAGGCTGTTTCTGCAGCCCCCAGCCCCTGCAAACTTCCTAAATTGCCCTTTTTCTGGACAAAAAGAAAGTGAATTGACTTTCTTGGGAGCTTCCAGGAGCAGCAGTTAGCCTTTAATAAACAGATTGCAGCCCAGCATGCACTGCTTAACATGATTTCTTTGAAAACAGCAGTGAATTTGCAGCCATTTCCAAGTTGGTTGGTTGTTTTTGCATTTTGGGTGGTCTGTGCAGCTCTAGACTTGCTGCAGTTTCCACTCGTAGGCTATAGGATCCATTCAACTGCTAGTTCTAATAAAGAGAGGGTATCAGGCCATCATTTACCATGATACAGCTAAAATAGCTGCCTTGTATAAAGCTTGCCTTTAAACTTCCATCTGTATATACTCTGATTTCTCTTCAGATTTGTATGTTTCTCTCATTTTTCACTGAAGGTCTGTGTGGAAGGAGACATCTATGAGTCTGTAAAATAATTTTAATGAGCTTAATTAAAATGAAACCAATGAAAACCCAAGAAAATCCTCAAATCCTTTTTGCTTACATTATCATAGGCTGGCAAAAAATATCACAATAAAAGTAGCTGGGAATAACCGCTTGGTACCTGTGCAGAAAGTGACAGATGCTGATTTTCAGATCCTGGCTGCTGTGTTCACAAACAATGTGTTTCTTACAGGTGTGTCTCCTCATTTTAACCTTTGAAATGCAGATTTTTAACTGAAGTTCCATTCTGTGTCCCCTTTTATCCTTTTGAATGTATGTATAAACACATTGTCCAAGATCCCCATGTG
This sequence comes from Iguana delicatissima, assembly GCA_948472985.1. Lineage (NCBI taxonomy): Eukaryota > Metazoa > Chordata > Lepidosauria > Squamata > Iguanidae > Iguana > Iguana delicatissima. The sequence goes on from CAOKZL010003171.1 coordinate 44,955, forward strand.
CACAATTCCATGCTCTCTCACCATCTGACAGCTAGCAAATCCCAGGAGGCCTCCCTGCAGCTGTCTCTGACCAGTGGGGAAGGGATGATAGTTCAAATCATAGAGAAACAGCTGGTCTCAGCTTGGGAGGGCAGGGAGAGAAATGAGAGTGCACTCATTTTCCTTCTCCCAAGAGCTCAGAGCAGCCAGATCTTCATCATCTGAGTCATCTGCCCCTCCTCCCTTCCAACTGGTAAGAAAACAGGAGCAGCCCTTCTTGAGGCTTGATAGCTGCTGGGTGGTGGGAGTTTTTTTGGATGGAGTGCAGAGGCAAGAGAATAGGCCTCTGTGCTCCATTCAAAAAGTGACTTGTATGTACGTAAGTCACTCACAGAATGCTAGTCATTGTGTGTAACTGTAAGAGTCAGCCATAAACAGCACAAACTGTTCCAGATGGAATTGCCTTTGTATGTGGTACACCAGATAAGTGTTGAAAGCTTGTTGAGCTCAGGCCTGGACTTTGGTCAGGGTGGAGAATTCTGCAAATGATGAACTATATTCTCTTTTACTCTAGATTTGTCACCTGAATCATGGCAGATAAAATTTGTAGATGACATTGTTCATCTCAAACACTTTCTTCAAGTTCAGCCTGGAGGGTGGAGGAAATAATTACAACCTTAGAATAGTGCTTGTCTGAGACCATTTCCGCACAGTCTGTTATAGCACAATGATTTCCCTTTCAACCTCCTATGGAATCCTGGGGTTTGCAGTTTTGGGAGGGGCCATCCGGCCCCTCCCGAAACTGCAAACCCCAGGATTCCTTAGGAGGTTGAAAGTGGAATCATCGCGCTATAACAGACTCGTGCGGAAATGGCCTGAGTATCCACGTGCAGAGTGAGAGAGCCCTAGGCTGAAGCTGCTCACCAGTCGCAGCCAATAAGGAAAGGAAGAGGCCTACCTTCCAGTGTTGCCTATACTTGAGCAGCAGCTACTGCAATGCATATATCTTAGTAAACCAATAGGAACCAGAAGTTTAGTTCCTAATTTAGTTCTTGTAGTATTTGCGTTAACAGTTCACACAGCAGCTCAAGCTAAATAGAAAATGGAGAAAAGCCACCCATATAAAATAGCCTTCTGTCCAATACAGGTTTTGCAGTCGCATTACAAACCTAACTGAAGCAGAAACTGCTTTAATCCTCATGTGGTCAGCATCTGATGGCTGTAAATGTGAAAAGGAAAAGAGAGTCAGTTGTAATGTGAACATTATGGTCTGTCTGGATATCACATTTGCTTTAGATACCAGACCAAAGTATCTCTTTAAATATCATGTATGGAAGTACAATTAGAGGAGGAAACCAGTCTAGATAACTTGGTGGATAAAATGAGTAAACTGTGATAAGAGTGATTAGGTTAGATAAAACCCAATCTACTCATTTCTGTATTCATTGCTTTTTTTCAGGACTGGACCTGAGATATAATCTGTTAACCGATGCTGGTGCAGTATATATTGCAGCTTTCCTCCAGGTATTTCTTGTGAAGATCAATGATTTCTCTTTTGGGGAATTCCATGCTTCTTGAGACTTTTCCCAGAGTAATAGGAACAAAGTTGCTCCGTTAAGAAGTGTGCAAAAATTCATTCATATAATCTTCCCCTTCATGGTATGCAGTGCTCCTTCTGGAATATGGGTTTACCCTGGCAGTAATATGTGTGATTTCTAGAACGGTGATTTTCAGCCAGATGTGATTGGCCTTCAGCTTCCATAAAGCCTAGCTAGAATGGCTAATGGCTATGGATTCTAGAAGCTGTAGTCCAACAACAGCTGGGGACTCAAGGTTAGGAAACCCTGTTCTAGAATAAATGTGGGTGGGCTATAAGCATTCCATAGAGGGGAGGTCACTGGAGGTATCCAGTGGCTCTGTTGCCACAGGGGCAGCTAATCCACCCTCTGTTTTACAGCCACTCCCACAGCTGCTCTGAATTGCATGAGACCTCTCCTCATACCAAACGTCTGTCAGGATAGGATCCAGTATTGGAAGAGTTCCTATACAACTAGAAGCAGCTGCGTAACACTGAAAGTGGATTGAACCAACGTCATGATAACATAACCACCAGCTGAATCTGTTGCCTCCGTGTTGCTGCTTGGTGGTTGATGTGAAACATGGCTTAAATGGGGAATATGGTGTAGAAAGAGTCATCCCCATGGGCCTTCCTTCCAGATTAAATTGTGCTAGCCCTGCGTTGAGATGGGAAAAGCTGCTGGACATCTGAGTGGCTTTCTTGTGCCTGCTCCATTCACATGTAAAGCAAGGAATAGGTACAGGTCTAGAGCTGGGATGGGAATTAGATAGTTCTCTACATGTTTTTGAACTGTGAATCCCAACAGCCTTGTTAATAACCACCTGGGTTTCCTTGTATTCTAGGATAATCACACTTTGCTTTACCTCAATCTGATGTTTAATGACATTGGTACCATTGGGGCAGAATTCATAGCAAAAGCTCTGCATGTAAGTATTGATCAGTTGGGGTGAGGATGAAACGGACACAAATACATTGGCATGCCATTTGAAGCCAGACACTTGAGAAAGTACAGCAGTTAATGTTGGTCATCAGCTGACTTAACTCAAGGATTGAAAATAAGATTTCCTTTTGCTACACTCAGTTCTGTTGTGGTACTTAGAAGTCATTGGCTGAGCAATCTTAATATCACAGAAAGTTATGGGCAACCAAGAGAATTACCATTAGGATTTCCTGGTGAAATAAAGGACAGAGCTCCCATACCTTTCTTAGTTGTGTAGAATAGAAAGAGAGGCAGTTTGGTATAGTGGTTTGAGCATTGGAGTAAGACTCTGAGAGATCAGAATTTGAATCCCTCTTCAGCCATGTGTCACCCCAGTTCCTGGCCCGCGCTTGAGGTGACATTAGATATCATTTTGATATCAACAATTTGGCCTACTATACCACTCTGTTCTCCATGTGCTTGCGAGGCCCCCAGACAAGCACACAAACAGGCTCGGTCGCTAATTGCTGGAATGTTCAAAACAAATACAGGCTGGGCCAGAAATAGCCAAACTGCCGCTTTAGGACCTCAAGGCAAGTACCCTCATTACATATGCACGCCACGTACAAAGACCTCCCTGCCCCGAGCAGGCAGGGAGAATTTGAAGAATCCTCACCCGTCAAGCTCTCTGTGTTTGCATACTGTCTATTCCATTGTCAATTCGGAACTAACTCAATCACGCTAAATTCTGACCTTTCAGAGGCTTTTGTCTCCAGCCCGAAACTCATTGTTTTCCTCAAGTGCGGACCAACCTGTGGCTACATTTTCCTCTTTAAAAACCCCTGACTTGGTGAGCTTCTTTGGAGCGCTCCCGATTTCCATCCCACCTTGCTGCCACTGTGCCTGGCGAGTCTTCCCCTCAGTCCCACGCACTGAGACTACGCACCTTCGAACTTTCGGAGTGATCTACCTGGGCTTCAGGACAGGTGCAGTATCACCCAAATCAACAATCCCTCTAAAAAATCCCTCTGTCTCACTTCAACCTTTATTTCTTTAGTTCTCTGTGTGACTGTGTTGCATACACTGTTTGATCGTATTTCAATAAAAACCACAATTATTATTTCCATTCCGTGTGCTCCTTGACTTGGCCTGACCCCGCAGACATTGGGTAAAAGATTCCGCTGCATTGCCCTGCCTCTCGTAGTACTAGCTTGTGCTCTTGGCTAATTTCCCCAACTTGTAAAATTGAGAGTGCATTTAGGTGTCCCTCCTGGGACCCCCAGAAAACAGGGTAACACATGGAAACCCACTAGGTGACCTTGGGGAAGTCACATTCAGCCTCAGATGAAGGCAACGGCAACAGCAACTCCCCTCTGAACATATCTTGCCAAGAAGACACAGTTATGGTGGCTTTGGGATCATCATAAGTTAGAAATGATTTGAAGGTATGCAACAACAGGAAGAGGGAATTTCAGCATGTGTCATGCAAGCAGCACCTCCTGAAATTCTCTTTTCTACACAAATATTAAAGGTATAGGAGCCTCGTCCCTTATTTTACTTGGTACCCCTACCTGTTCGCTGAGCAAGCTTTATCATAGGGATGGACATGAGCGTGAGAAGGCATTGCAGGCACACAGAAGCATGGAAGCCTGGAAAAGGAGGGCTTGAAGAAAGAAGCCACTGCACATGTTAAAGCGGAAACCAACCACTTATGGTTTTATATGGCCACATTGACTACTCTTTTTAGTAAACTCTTGGTGGGACTTTATTGGTCTAAAATTAGAGGAAGAGGTTGGGCCTATGTACTTAATTGAGGGTCTTCCTACCTATCTGTCCTCTCGTAATTCATATACTAACTGCTGTTGAGATGAATCACATGGACGGGAGGCAAAGTGGGAGAATAAGGGAAATGGGATAAAAAGCAGCAGAGAGGAGACATACAGAGTCAAAAGCTGGAGGAGAAGAGCCTTTGGGTTGTTGATTTAAAGAGTCTTCAGTTACTGACCTCCTGTTTATCTTAATTAACTTAAATATAGCACGTTCAGTGTTTGTGCCCAGTGGGAGCCATCTAGAAAAAAGAAATACTTGTGGAACAAGATTGTACAGCTCAATGCTTAAAGCTACAATAAAGCTAAAGTTTCACTAAAAGCAGTGCTCTAAGTATCAGTTCCTTGGCATTAGGGCAGAGAGGTTGATAGGCTCCCTCCCAAGCTGTGGGGATATTTAATGTCACCCACCCCACATTGAAATAGTTGAAAAGAATTATTAGCCCAGCCAAGAGTTGTATTACAAGATTACAGCTGTAGCAACTGTAGCAAATTATTTTTCATGGCAGTCAGTTGAACTATAGGAGAAACAATCTATTTTTTGTAAGTTTCTAAGTCCATAGCAAATTTTACCATTTCACAGATTAGACTGTTGGCAAGCAAATAATTGACTTTTCATGCTTAGAGGAATGAAACCCTGCTTCACCTCAGAATGACTGGCAACAAGATTGACAACAAGGGAGGAATGTATTTTGCAGCAATGATGCAGATTAACAACACAATACAGAAGTTAGATTTTGGAGACTGTGACCTGGTAAGTGAAATCAAATCAAAGCGAAGAAAAATTACCCTTTTTTTTTTTTACAGCACACAAACAAAAAGAATCTAAGTCTGTTTAATTAATGGCATTTAAAACATGTTTAATTGGCATGGCTCTCAGCTAATAGGCCCACAGAACTGTAGTTGTGGATTGGGAGCAATGGTATGAGAGCATTGGAAGGGTGTGTGTACGTTGTGTCGGATCAGTGGTTGACCCTCTCTGAAATCTGAAGATTTAGGGAGCTACACTTGCCTCCTTCTCTCAGGAAGAAAGCAAAGAAGTATTTTTTCAGAGGACAGAGGCCCATGTCCAAAAAAAGAGAGGAGAAAGTGATATCAGCAACTCCATCCCTGCTCCAGCTATGCATCGCATGTTATCTTCGGTGAAAGCTGAATTGCACTTTGTCACTTCCAACAGAGAGGACTTATGAGTGTGATGTGAATTAATTTTTTTCTGGATGGTGTCCTTTGTCTTTATTTCCAGGGCACGCAGAGTCTCATAGCTTTAGCAACTGTTCTGAATCATAATGACTCCATCAGAGCCATAAATCTAAATCGGCCAATACTGTACAGCGAAGAGGTAAGCATCATGGATGCATTTACTAGCAGTGGGATGTAGAAACCAGAAATGCTGCAACTGCAGGAACTATGAGAGAAAGAAAATAAATACCAACAGGAATAATGGAAGAATGTGATTAGGAACGTGAATTACAATGGCTGTCTTTCTCAGCCCCATTTCTATTGTTTGTTTTTCATACATACCTTACACTCTAAGGAAAGTGGCAGAGGGCAAATCTCTAGAATATAAAACTCTAGCCAACCAACTTTTCTAGTTGTTTAAAACTAACTTGTGCATTTGTTTTTTATCCCATTTATCTGTATCTGTGTTCTTACTCATTTTAGTAGGAGCTATATTCTTTGTCCAACTATAGCACAATTAACTTATCAGAGCAGTTTTTCCACCCCACATACAATGACATTAATTTTGGATCAGAGTAAGATCCCGCACTTCAGAGGAAGTCATAGTTTAAACACAAGGCAGTGCCATCTCATGTTGTAGATTTTGGTGGGTGAAACGTTATCAGACTTGTGTAATAAGCATTTTCCCATCCGTGTCTGTGCAGCAATGATCATTTTTCCCCTTTTGATCTGGCTGAATGTGTCATACGAGGCAGATGTATTGTGCAATTGCCCCTTGTCTTTGCAACATGGGATGCTCAAGTTGTAACTTAATATTATTGGGCTTTAGGAAGAGACCACAGTCCACGTAGCTCTTATGCTGAAAGTCAGCAACACCCTTGTTGAACTGCATTTGTGTAAGCATGAAATGAAGAATTTTGGTGTTGAACGTCTGTGTGATGCATTATATGTGAACACCACTCTTCGATATCTTGATCTTAGCTGGTAAGAGAGACTTTGAGTTATATGGAATTTTTGCTGTTAAAGCTATACAAGTGGGACCTGCAACAAAATGTTGTAGTAGGAAGTGCTTCTATTCATGATTCTAGATATGCCATTCCATTCCCCCATTTTCTGTCTCCTCCATTCAAACAAAAAAATCACAGTATTCTATACTCGCTGAACATAGAGGATTCTCATTAAGCTGTCCTGGGCAGAGGGATCTACATGATGTTTTTTTCTGTTTAAATATACTTCTGAATCATTGATGTGTTCCTTCTACTTGTGCTTGAAGGATGCTTTTTTAACCATATAAGAAATCGTATTGGGTGAACTATGATTCATATTAGCAGGTATAACACATTGATAAAATGGATGCATTCCTGCTTCTTATAGTAAGATCTGTTTTCCTGAGGTTTAGCTCTGAACAGTTGTGTCTGAGAACCCACATACAAACAATAACTAATGATATTTTTATTGGATAGATATGTGACATTATTTGGGAGGAAGGCAGCTAAACTTTTAGCTTTGACCAGAATAACCACCAAATTTTGGGCATCCATTCCTGTAACTTTGATTAGCTGGGACCATTGGAATGTTACAGAATAATGTGAAATCTGTTCCTTTGGTTCCAGGATCCCAACTAAGAAAGAAAACTGATTATCCAAGTATGACTCATTGTCATGCCAGGATGTTATGTCACCTAACTGTCTTGGATTCTGCAAGAAATGATGGATTATCTCAAACAAAAGCTCAAAAGATATATCTGAGACTAGTGGTCTTAAGGAGAAGCAGCATGGTGTAGTGGTTTGAGCGTTGAGTTATGATCCTGGAGAGCAGGGTTCAATTCCCTGCTTGGCCCTGGAAACCCACTGGGTGTCCTTGGGCATGTCACACACACTTAGCTCCAGAAAACCCCATAATAGGATTGCCTTAGGGTTGCCATAAGTCAGAAATGACCTGAAGGCAAACAACAACAACAGCAAACAGCCACAAGTGCTCCGAAGCCAGTAGAGACTAAGGTTTTGGATATGGCAGTGAAGCTGTAATACACTTCATGTATAGTGGTGATTCTTCATCTTACCATAAAACAATTAAAATTTGTAGCCTGGCAACCAGCACCTTTAACGTACGACTTAAAACAGAGGATCCAGAGAACTGCAGCTGCCATTACAGTCTGTGGGTTTGTGGGATTCTGTGATTGGAAGGGCAATGTGACATATTAGCATTCTATCCCAATGGCTTTCTGCTTTCCTGTCAAAGTTCTGTATTTTGGAATCACATTTTGAAACACCACACTTGTACTGCTAATTGCCAATGTGCACAACATAGTTACATGGATTGCCAGCTGCACTGTTGCAGGCACCATCTTAAGAAAGCTATGAAATCTTCCTTCCAGTTATGACCATTGCCCAATCACAGCAACCATTTCTCTTCAGTGCCTCATCGCTATTGAAAAAGTAACAAGAAATCTTCACGCATTCCTGGGCATTATTTCTTTTAAAAGAAAATTTGGTACGAGAGGCAGAAATAATATGGAAATAACAAGGATAGGTTTCTGCACAACAAAAAAAAGGAGTCTGTAAAATAATTTTAATGGGTTGAAGTAGAAATGAAACCACCAACAACAAAAACTTCAAATCCATTTTGCTTACATTATAACAGGCTGGCAAAAGAAGATCACAATAAAAATAGCTGGGAATAACCACTGTTAAGTTGTGTTTCTCCAGCCCTCTTCGTCATGCTTTCAGTGCCAATGTTGCTAAAAAAAATCCACCTCGACAGAGGAAAAGGAAAACTAGGGGAGCATAAAAACACTTTGTAGAAACGAGTTTCTTTGTCAGAGATTTTGTTAACTGAGGTATGCCTATATAGTGGCTGGTGAATTTGTAGACTTGAAATCGAACTTTCCTCTGTATGTGAGAGGGAGAGGGAGAGGGAGAACAGTTTCAGATGTGTTTTCAGAGTCCATCCTCTGGAAGATGTTATTATTAAAAAGAAACATGCATTTGTCTCTTTTCAGTAACAAAATTACTCGAGATGGTGTCAAATTTCTGGGCGAGCTGTTGAAAAGAAACAACACCCTGGAAATTTTGGATCTTAATTTTAACAGGATAGAAGATGATGGAGCTTTCTATCTGAGTGAGGCACTGACTACACATAACCGGACCCTCCAAGCGTTAGTATGCAAAACTCAGAGATCCTAGACTATTTATTTCTAAGAGTGGGCATTCGGATATGGCAACAAGACATTAGGGAACAAATGATCCTGTACTTCAAATCAAAATGCCACTGTGGCAGGAAGGACAGAAACAGACAGCCTGGGCTGAGCAACTTGCATGAGTCAGTAGGCACATCAATGAGGTAGCCATGTGTGATCCAAGAGTTTCAGCTCAGCATCTTTCGTGATTCTGGGATGTTTCTTTGGAATCACCTATTGACTCAATGACTCTAACAAAAGTTTTGCTACCCCAAGTAAGTACTGAGGCCCTTGTGCCATCAAATCAAATTGAGAGGTTCTTGCAATAACTTGAAAACAGTATTTGTGAATTAGTCCTTTCTCCCTGGAGAGTCAGAGTCTCAAAGAGCAGTTTAGGATTCAGGTGCAGCTGATGTTTTTCACTCTTACAGAACCTGACTGTGAAGTGCTAGTGTGAGTTGTCTCATTCCAGAAAGAGAGGACTGTCCTTGGAGGAAATTTTCTGCTTGTCCAGTCCAGTGTGTGTCCAGGCCCCAGTCAGCTGGCTGGAGATACTTTTAATGTATATGGTGATATTTATCAATACACAGGGAAATTAAATAAATATGCATCTGAACCTGGGTCAAGACTATGATCTCAGTAGTCTTCTCCAGCCTTAGAGAGGTTTTTTTGCAGGGGGAATCCAAAAATTTCAGTGCTTATACTGAGAGTGAGTGATGCCGCCTGGAACATACTGGACACAGTCCCCATATAACATGGCAGGTTGGAGGAGGACTTCATCCAATAATATGATCAACTGAAGAAGGACCAGTGAAAGTTGTGCCCACATGGAGCATAAAAGCTTGAGTGACAGATTTGGAAGGTATTCAGAGATATAGCTGTTAAATCCAGGAAATATACCCAGCTGTGTTGACCATGCAGCAAAATCCAACAAAATCCAAAAAGTACAAAACAGTGATACCTTTACTGGGCCAAGTAAAGAGCATAAAATACATCATGCAAGCTTTCAAAGCTTCACTGGCTTCAGCAATTAGCTTTGCATGGGACAGATATTGCCTGGATCTCAGTGGAAATTAGCTTGCTGTGGCTGCTGCTAATGAATTTGAAATTTTATTGCCTGTGTTTTGCTGCCCTTTGTCCCCAATCCTACATCACCAAGAAGAAGAGTAGCCTCTGCTTGCACTGATATTGCTCTAGAGCAGTAGTTCTTAAGCTGGAGTCTAGGGACCCCTAGGAGTCTGTGGAGCCTTCCCAGGGGGGTCCACAAAGCCCTGCTGGTGGACACCAAGAGCAGCAGCAGCAGCAACAGGGATGTTGGAGCAGGGAGGGGAATTGTGGGGGCTGAAATTGCTTCCTTGCTTGTTTGGGCGTGCGCGCTCATACTTCTGCTGCTGCATCCTTGATGAAAGAGACACAGTGGCAGGCATGTGCACGTGCACCCAAACTATGAGCTTGGAGACCAGGGTTTCAGTCTCCACTGAGCCATGGAAACTCACTGGGTTATTTCAGGCAAACCACATTTTCTTAGCCTCGAGGAAAGGCAAAGGCAACAAATCTTGTCAAGAAAATTCCCATGATAGGTTTGTGTTAGGGTCTCCATAAGTCAGTTTTCAAAGGGGAGAGACATGATGGCTAGAAAGAAGCTCCCCTTGTCAGCAGCACTTTTTTGCTGTGTGCCTTCAGGTCAATTCTGACTTATGGCAAACCTAAGATGAACCTATCACAGGTGGTTTTTTGACAAGATTTGTTCAGAGAGAGTTGGCCTTTGCCTCCATCTGAGGCTGAGAGAATGTAACTTGATCAGGGTCACTCATTGTCTGAGCAGGGATTTGAATCACATACCATTTCCGCACTACAGTCTTATAGCGCGATGATTCCACTTTCAACCTCCTATGGAATCCTGGGGTTTGCAGTTTCGGGAGGGGCCACCCAGCCCCTCCCGAAACTGCAAACCCCAAGATTCCATAGGAGGTTGAAAGTGGAATCATCGCGCTATAGACTGTAATGTGGAAATGACCATAGTCTCTAGAAACCATAAATAAACAAATATTTCAATGTTTGAATATTTAAATCTAAATTTAAATATTTAAATCTTGAGTTAAGTCTTGAGGGTCCCCAGCAAAAATTATATTTGCAGGGGCTCTCCATTAAGGAAAATATTAAGGAATGTTGCTCTAGACCGTCTTAACTGACAACTGAAGTAACATCTGAGGCAAAATATAGGCCTGTGACTTCAACCTCATCACTTTTCTCCTCTGGTATGACTTTGAACATCTTTGCCTGATGAAGGAGCCAGTGAAGCTTCGAAAGCTTGCATGACATAGTTTGTGCTTTTTAGCTGGTTCAGTGAAGGTATCGCTGTTTTATAGAGATATAGCTGGGTTAGTCAGTATTACCATGAGAACTCTCAACTTGAAAAGACATAGGACTGATAGAACTAGAAGAAGAAAGAATAGGGGAAGTGAACTAATGACCAACAAAGGGCAATCTATGGATTCCTCTTCTGTACCAACCCAGGGTGGACCTTCAGAGTAAGTATCCAAAATTTCGTTCACACCCTGAATGCACCTACTCCTGTGGACGCCTCCATTGTCATCATTATCCAAATGTCCAGGAGTGGCACAGAGCCTGGCCACAAAGGTTATTTTACATATTGTGACCCTTGCATGCAGTCTATTTCATTTGATCTCCATGTCATGATTTCTAACTCATACTAACAGGTTTAAGTTGAGTACGCTGAATAGATAACTAGAGTGAATAGGGGAAGTTGAAAATAGGCAGTTTCAGATCTTGGAAACTAGGATGGATTTTGTAATGTGGAGGAACAGAATCTTCTCTTTCTTTCGTTTTGGTTATTGGGGATAAAGAAATAGAGGATATTTATATTATTTGGTGGGCTTTGTGGCTGAAGGTAGCAATCGCAGGGTAAGAGCTTGCTTAGGGGAGGTACACTGCAGGGTTGTGGCCCATACACAGAAATATTTACATGCAGGTCAAGGGAACTGGATGCTTGCCTTTGCACAATGATTCTCTTTTCTGCTTTGTGCCCTTGTGTTTACTAGGTTAGGAGTGACAAACAACAGTATAACTGGGGAAGGATTGGTCGCCCTTTCAGTGATGAAAATAAACCCTGTCCTTTCCTATATCTATATATGGGGAAACAAATTTGATGAAGCCACCTGTGTGGTATGTCTTCTTCATCTTTTTATATAGTTAACTGGCTGGTAGCTATCCAAAAAAGTTACCATCTTTCTGCAGTCGAATAAAGAAATTTTTATTCTAACAGGCATTCAATGGATGATTATATGTGGCCTGTCTGATAGAATGTGCTGGATATTGTGTTACTCATGGGGATTTGAGTTTTTAATTATGTATTTTAAAAGTGTTTTAATTTTTTTCTTGTTTAATGATGTTTTAACTTTTGTATTCTGTGGATTTTAACTACTGTATTTACTGGCATATAAGACTCACTTTTTCCCCAAAAACTACTGTCTGAAAATGAGGTGTGTCGTATATGCTGGTGTGTCTTATATGTTGGCAAATAGTATTTGTCAGTGTATAAATGGGATACATCTTATGTGCTGGCAAATACAGTATATCTTTTAAATTGTTGTAAGCCACTTTTGTGTCCTAACCTAGGAAAAAAGCAGGGTATAAAGATGATGATGATGATGATGACAATGACAACAACTTGGGCAGTAAAATCGCTACATTTTGAATTGAGATAGTAAATAAATAGGCAACAGGTACAGGTGAAAATATGTTGGAGCTGACGTGCTTTGTTAGTCTTCTTTTAAAGAATTCCATGCTCTTTCCTTTCCTTGCTTCTTTTTTTTCTTTCCACTCTTCCATCCCAACATGTTTGTCTTCCTATTCTGTTTAACCCCATCTTATCGCTTTGATAGCCCAGGACAGAGCCTCACCTGGAAATGCAGGTCAGTCTTTAAACTTTTTGTTGCACCCGTTGTGGTAGCCTCAGTACTGGCTGGAAATGTAGAGTAGCCTTTGCCCAGACCTCTGCCTTTCATTCAAGCCTGTGGCATGAGAACAGAAAAAGACAGATTTGTCTCTATTTGCTCTCTTTGCCCTGCCCCGAAGTCACTGAAGTACTGACTGAAGCAATCACTGCTGTGAAACCAGAGACAGGGAGGTGTGTGGTACCAGGAAATATGTAAAAAGCACTAAGCTCCCGGCTATCTTTCTGTAGCAGCTGCACCTGTGTACCATCTCTCCGTGTGTGTTTGTCTCCCCTTTCATGAAGCTTTGGTATGTTGTTAGCCTGCGTAGAAATGAGTTTAAGCATACCTTTCCATCTTCTTCCATTCCCTCTGTTGTCCTGTGACTTTTCTAGCCTGTCAAAATATACACACTTCAGGGTGCAGATCTGCTTATATTGTGCTATGTATTTTGACAATGTGACAGCCAACACGATGTAATGGTTTGAGTATTGGATTAGGATTCTGGGAGAACAGGATGTGAATCCCCTGCTCGGCCATGGAAACGTAATGGGTGACCTTGGGCAAATCACATTCTCTCTCTGATAAACCCCCTCTGAACAGATCTTGCCAAGAAAATCCTGTAATAGGATCACCGTAAGTTGGAAGTGACTTGAAGGCACACAAGAATAAGATTGACAATATTGTATATTATAACAATAGCTTTGCTTTAGGCCTGAGGGTATAAACTCAAGAGGACAAGATGGGTGCAGTTCTGTGGTTTTGGCAGCTGATGCTTATGTAGGGACTTAGCACTCCACCTCACACCATTTTCACATCTTTCAAATCTTTCCCTTTAGTTATTTACCCTGTAGAAAAAAGGGATTTAGGATTGGAGGAGGATTTCAATTAAAAAGAAGAACTGTGCTGGGAAGATCAGTTTCTTTCTTCCAGTATTACAGCCATCCACAATCGCCATCACTCCTTTAAAAAAAAATCTCATTGCCATCTCATAGTTGTACCTTTGGTCATCTTGACATCTTTCTGTGTTTCAGGCATATGCAGAATTACTTAAAAGTGGCCGCCTGAACCCAACTGGCACAGACGTCGAGCCATATGAAGTAGATGGGAAGACATACCTTGCTGAACTCTCCCATGGCCTTAAAAAGCATTACTATTGGACTCCAAGTTACGGAGACCCTGAAAGCAAAGATGCCAATGCCTCTCTGGCAATAGCTCCTGTTACTGCAAACTTGTGAATAGCACACTCTTGGGATTTTTATACACACATGTATACATGTACTTTATATATATATATATATATTGTGTGTGTATGTTTATATGCATGCACATATATATTTATATATATAAATATAAATATTTGTGTATCATCCTTTAAACAATTACATACAATTATTTGGAGAACTGATGTTATAAAGTTTTGAGACATCTTCTCCATATCCAATTGCAACAGGAAGCTGTTTTGATCTAACATTTGGGTCCTAATCCAGCAAACATTGATCATAAAGCCTCACTGAAAGCAGTGGACCTGAAGTGATTTTTGACTTTGTTCCATTGTTTTGATGGGTATTAACCATCCCAGACATTTAAAACAGTATGAGTATTGCATGCATCAAGATTTAAAGTGATGATATAAAAGCTTCATTTTATAGAATTAGAACTCTATACTAAGGAGTACTCAATGAGTACTTTGAAAGTAAGGTAGCAGCCCTAGCCGTATATACTTAGAAATAAGCCATGCTGAATCAATATGACTTAAATAATCAATAGGAATCCAGTGTTAAGTGCATTTCAGACTAGGGGTTAATTATTTGCATTAACATATTTCTAAGTCAAAGTGGTAATTGAAGCATGTTGTTGGGCATGGGAAAGCAGGAATTAAAAGCAAGTTGTATCAGCAGAATTAAACTTGTAGATCATGATTTATAGACAAAATTTGCTTGTAAAAAAATGAAAGTCTACCAGACACTGTGAATTACAAATATAAAAATTATGAACTGTTTGGTTATCATTTACCCATAAAAGTCCTGCTGATTTGAAAAAAATGGTCTGACTTATAAATCTCAGTTGTGTGTGTTATACATTCAACAACACTGGCCAAATGTACAACAGCTCCAGTGTGCTAGGCGTGCACCTAGACTAAAGCATGCATCATGTTCCTCTTCATTCCAATTGGAAACCCATTTTCTAAAATTGAGCCTTCTACAAGCTCCAAGACCACCAAAAGAGATCCCTCTGTAACCTTGTTTTCCTAAAGGCTCTATACTTTTGCATGAAACTCACTTCTGAACTGACTCACATGTATACACAAATCAGTTAACTGCTCAGTCTTTGATTTTCTGCCTGAGTATGTGCCGAATGTCCACTGAAAAGCACTGCATTTGGGACATTATGAACATTCCAGTTCTTGGAGTAGTACTGTGTGTCTGCAATGCCTCCTTCTCTCCTGTCACTCATCACTTGTTGCATATTCTGCTGTATGAAACAGACCAACTCTTTAGAACAGCTCAGCTTAAATAAACTGCATCCTTCTCACTCTGAAATTGCAGAGGGTTTTTTCCCCAGTCTGCAGCATATCAGCAGTAAGTCAGTTTCAGAACCAGCTTTTCCAGGGACAATGTGTGTTTCATTGATTTATTTTTCACTAATCTTAGCAGCAGTGTTAAAACAGGACTACCCATTGCAATCAAAGTGATGAAAGAATGTAGCACTTAACTGATGAAAGGACATTATCCACTCTCCTGTCACTGTACTGGTTTTAGGTTAATATTCAAACAAGTCATTCTGGGATGAGGCTTTTCTAACTGGCGTCTCTCTTCAAAGACATTATATCTAGAACGACATTAGGAGCAATGAAATGCTACAAAACAAGTTTTATTGAAGGCTAACACTGAAGTATTGCAAGTTAAGTATGTACACAAACCCTTATAGGAAAAAGTATAAAAACAAAGAGCAAGTTTTATACACAGACAGTGAAGGAGGAAGAAAGACGTTTTATATGTACACATGAAGCACTTCAGACATTATTAAATCAGAAAGAGTGACTCATACTAGCTCCTAACAACATCCCTTTTACACTGGCAAAAGTAGTAACATTCTAAGTTAGAGCTTAAAGCTGGAATGGGAATCTTGTGGCCTTCCAGATGTTGCTAAACTGCAAGTCCCAGCATTCCCCACAACTGACTGTTGGTTAGAGTTAGTTGGGGGTCACAATTAACAAATGTAAGGCTCCCAGAATCCCACTCTTGCCTTAAAGTACAGAGAAGAAAAGGTTTAGCCCCCAGCAGGACCCCAGGTTGTTTTGGGCAGTAGCTTCCATCAAGCCCAACTATTATGGCTGATGGTGAGGAATCCTGGGAGCGCAAGTACAAAACACCTGGAGGGTACCAAGGTGAGGGAAGCCTGGTTTACACATTTGTGTCCCTCATGAAAGCAGGGCCTCGGATTGACAAGAAATCATTATATTCATAATACAGCCAGCGAATCACAACAAATGAAGAACCATAGAGATGGCCCACTTGGATCAACACAACTGCATACTTTATCCAGGCAAGATTCAGACGCAGCAACAGATAACGTAACAGAGGCAAGTAACATACCCCTCTCATTGACCAAGATGCGATCCAGATAGAGTCCCACAAATCAAGTTCTTCCTACCAGTATAGTTTGCAATTTACTAAATGAGTGTATTTCAGAGATCACTGTCCAGGACCTCTGTACACTGCAGTAAACACTTCCAGCTTTAAAAACGAAAGGGATATTTTTTTCCATTATTGCTACAATAGATTTTAGCTCTCTCAGGGTCTGCATAGCATATGGGAATATGGAATCAAACAACAGCTCTTAAAAATATCTTCATGTACAAAAAGCAAATGAGTTCTATAAAGTAAAACATCTTTATAAATATTAAATAGCTAAGTAGGGTCTAATAAAAATCTAAGAATGGGATTTTCTTAAAGTATGATATTTTTTTAAAGTGACAGACACAGAACCCAAGTGGAAATGCTCATATAAAATAGACATATTAAACAGTATATTTCCCTCTTTTCCACAAGACACATGGCAGTCATATTGTTAAGAAATGTATCAAAAATTAATACTAGAGCAAACCTATCCAATCAATGGAACTTAAGCATTGATTTGCCAAGTTCCAGTTAATTTAATTAGTGTACTGTACATTAGTTGAATTTCAGTCATATGCTTTTCAGAAGAGAAACAGAGATTCTGCATTCCCAGATACACAGTACTACCAAGACTGCACTATGTAAAAGTCTGCTCTTGACTCTCCTACAACCAGACGTTTCTGGCAACAAAGGAGAAGTTGATCCTGAAGGTAGAAACAACTGAAGAACTTGTTGCTGAGCTGAAGTCTCTTGATGGAGATACTCAGGCTGTTGAGTGAGGGAACAAATAGGTCTCCATGATAACCTTCCCTAAAGATGAGGAGGGATAGTGGAATATCAAAAGTTATGAGTATTTCTTGCCCCTGTGACTTTATTAGGCAAGCATGGTAGCTCTGGAAAATACAGCAGAGTCTGAAGCATCACTAGTTGGTTTTAACCAAGTTTCTAACCCTCATGACTGCAAAGAAAAGTACACCTTCAGGTTTTTCCTGTGCCCATTTCGCTCTGTTCTACTCATACCAGAAGTGACTACAAATAGTCAGAAAACACAGAAGAACCTACAGTCAAATGGACAGATTTGTGCTTTCATATTAAAAGTCCACGCATTCAATAACAGGTAAAATAATAATGAACACATCTAACTCTGCCCAAAGCAAATCCCCAAGCTACCTCTCAGCTCAACTTTTCCCAGGGCCAAAAATGCTAAATAATGGCAATGGTGTTCGTTGTATGATACAGTGATGAGTGAATCTGCATTTGTTGTATTAAATAATTTTTTAAAGCATCCATGCCCTAAAACAGAACTTCCTTGTCTATTCAGTCCTCTCTTTGTTCCTTCCTAAACTCCAGAACAATATAGCAACAAAGCCTGCATAACAGCACTTGTTAAATAATAACAAGCATAAGGTAATGATAAAAGCATCTTTTTGATGTTCCAAAGAATGAAAAGATAAAAACCAGCCTCCTTCAGGTGTTCATATGCTGTTAAGCTTCAGCAATTTTGTAATGATGATTGTGATATTAAAACACAACTTAACATAATCAAATCATTCATTTGCATACCTAACATAGCATACCTAGTAAAAGAAATTGACAAAGGATATTCATGTCTATTCACGTCTGCTACACCTGACAGCTAGGAAAGGAGCCTCCTGCAACTTCAGAAGTAGGGCATCTATATACCAGAAGCAAAGGAAAAATGATTAAGTGGGGAATATGCTCTGCTTTATACTTTTTTTTTTTTTTTGAAGGCATCTTACTAGAAAGAAAACTAGCAGAAACCTGGACCGGTTGGATCTTTGAATTAATCCAGATAATTCTTGGGCAATGTAGGTAACTCCTGCTTCCTCATTTTGTGAAGAGACAAAATTAACACAGTAAGGCCCTTGATAATGCTTTCAAAAAATACCTAATGTTTCTATAAGGTGTAAGAAAATAAAATCAAGGAATTAAAAGGTTTCTTTTTTCCCTCTATCCTCTGAGCAGGAAGTCTTAATTTTGTCTCAGATGTTTTTTGAATGTCTATGTAAGAAAGTGCTAGTTTTTCATTTTGAGAGTCTCATGCTAAGGTGAACCCAGAATATCTGAAAGACTGCGTCCCTCCATATGAGGCTGCCTGGAATTTGAGATCTTCAGCTGAAGTTCTATTGAGTGTCCACCACTCTGAGAGGCAAGTTGGTGAGTTACAAAGTCTCCATCTTTGTTGCAGTTATGATAGGCAATCAAAATTGTATTATTCTGTATGGCCTTTGGTTTTTAAATCTCGCTTTTCAAATTGCTTTTCTTTTTTAAAAAAAATTACTAGTTTTTATCATATATTACTTTGAGAGCCCTAGTGGGAAGAAAAGCAATTGACTATCTTTTTAATAAATTAATAATATGTAGCACTGGTGGGGAGTTGCTACTTAAGAAGCAAGACTGAGCATCCCTTTGAGGGCACAGACAGGCTGCTTTTCCCCCATCATATTCCAGCAGAAAGGGTACAGCAAAAGCTGTAGGCCTTGCATTTAACAACTCATCTGGCAGCCTCTGGCAATCCTGAATATAATGCAAATGAACACATGAACTTCCACAATGGTAAGCAAGAAGGCAGTCCCTCTGCAAACCTGTTTGGCTTCTGTGCTAGCAGCAAAGGTAAGCACTTTTCCTCCACAATTAGCATGATTAGGCAGACTACTTATTTCTCTTTAGATCAGTGCTGGGGCAAGGGAAGCTTATTTACAAGGCAGGAATAAGTTTCCTAAGGAAACTATTCCCTCCTTCCAAACCAGGATTATCAGAGGACTGGAAATATGAAACCTAGAACAATCAAATGAGGATGAAGCATCCGATATCTCACAGAGTTTTATGGATCTTTTCTAAACAAATTTTATTTGGTATAAGCTTTCATGGGCAGCAACTTGGGTCCCTCTGATAGACTGCTGTCTACAATCACTTATGCCAGATAACATTAGTCTAGAGCCAAGCCAGTGCAGTGGTTTGAGCATTTCAAATCCTTGCTTGGCCACGGAGATCCACAGGGTGACCTTGGGCAACTCTCCACCTCAAAGGAAGGCAAAGGCAAACACACTCTGAACAAATCTTGCCAAGAAAATCCCATGACAGGTTTGCAGGAGAGTCACCATTAAGTGAGAAACAACATGAAGGCACAACAACAACAACTTTAAGGTGCTACATAAACCTTTGTTGCTACAGACTAGCATGGGTAACTGCCTCTCCTACAAAAAAATAAAATAATGAAATAAATATCTTGTAACCCACAGTCCCATGGGCAAAGGTATTTATGCTGTGCTTATGATACACATGGCCACTTACATTTCCTCTGACACCATGTCAAAAGCTGCTTAAAAACACACAGCAGCTCTATGAAACTTTTCTAAAATCAGTTCCCCAAGAACTAGCTCAACGCCTATCTTATTTGCTATATAAGGGAAGTCAAACTGCCATATAAAACTGCAGCATGGTCAGGGGAAATGGGTGCATGTGACAATTCTGCTGAGAATGAGTACAGAAAAAACTTCAAGTGTCATGTTATATTTACAATAAAACTTCACAAAAATATCACCTTTCATCTCATATAGTTTTAGAAGTTGTTACAGCTATGAAAGTATCTGTGAAAGTTTCTAGGGAATGCCTGCTGACATGTTAGAAGCCAGGATTTATTAAACGGGATTTGTCACTAGGACACAGTTGTAATGCCCTGCAAAGCCCCTGGTTTTTCCCTTTCCCAGAGCTACCTAAATCTGCTACGCAAAATAAAAAGAAATTATGCAAATTTACTTTGAATGCAGAATTTAGCTACTCTCAGCACATATATTTGAACTACTTGGATGCAGCGAACACACGGTCCTAAGCACAGCTTTCGCAAACCAGGAAGAAGAGCTTCTTAGAGTCTCTCTATTCACTAATTTTCACTTTGAAGAAATCTAGAGCTCTGAAAAGTTCCTTTTTTAAAGACTACAGTTTAAGGAATCCCCAGGTCAGAATGGTCACTGGAAGTTATAATCCAAAAAGGGAACTTTACTGAGCACTTGAGAATGCTAAGTAAGCAGTGAGTGGGCAACATGGACTGAACATCTTGACAACACAGGATCAACAGCATAAACTTCGATGGAGCCATCCAGAATTAACTGACAGATTTCTTAAGGCAAGCATTGAAGAAGAAAGAAAAACTTTTTATTTCCTAGAAAATGCAACCTTAATTTTTAAGAGAGAGGGGAAAAAAACCCAGAATCTTTTGTTCTTGATTAACAAAACATAAGAAGGAAAAAGGGCACTTCAAGTGTCCCAACATGAAACAAAGCAAAGTACAGTTTAAAAATAGCCACATGATGTTTGTTTTACCAAAGACACTTTCACAAGCCAAAGTTTTCTTCGTAGACATGATGTCAGTACAACTGCTGGAGGAAAATAAACTGAGGTTCTGAATAGCCAGAGATGGTAGACCTCAGAAGTGTGTCTGATGGGGGAGACTGGCTGTCTGTAACAGGCAACAGCACTTGGTGATCCTCTGTTCCAATTGGCAGAGGTAACGTTATATCAGATGGCTTCACATCAGTAGATTCTAGCAAAGGGCTTTTCTCTCTTGGAACAGAGTCCTGATCATTAAAGGAATGCTCAAGTGTGACAGGATCCAAGGCATTCTCAGAGCCTGTGGAGACAAACAGAACTTTAAGCATGTGCATTCCAGAAAGCAAAGCTACAACAGATACATCTGGTCTAGCAGCCACTATTCCCCCATAGGACCTGGGAGACTAAGCCTCAGTCCAACAACCCTCCTTTTTTTTTATGCCCCTTGGGGCTCTGGGTTGCAATTTTACCCTGTTTTGAGGGGCACCTGGCCTGTTTTAGGCCTCAGAAAAGTCTCTTTCTTATTAGGAAAGTGACCAAAAATCACAGCAAGTCAAGCCTCCCTCCCAAAGGCTCCTAAAATTATGAAGGCACTTTTTCAGCAAATAAAGAAAAAAGGGGGATGGGAGGCTGCATGTGTTCTACAGCAAAACTTCACAGGAACTATTAAAAGGATGACTGATGTTCCTAATTTCAAAGTATAAATAATGTGAGTGATGGAAGAGGGCAACCGCAAAAGCCATCTTGAAACTAGTATTTTTATTTTGACAGAGAAATCAGAGCTGGAATAGCTAATTTCAGGCAATCCGTTACCTAAAGCCATAAATGTAGTTGAGCTGTGTTGTGCAACTTTGTAGGTGAGGCCAAGCAGTGTATTCATGCAACTGCTTGTAAATCTTTAACATAATACCTCCTGTAAACACTCCTGACTGTCATGAGAACTCACAACCAACACAATAAATAAATCTGAGTGAACTGGAGCTTTCATCTCCCAATTTTGCATGCATCACTCTATATTTTAGATACACCACCTACACAGACATTCAGTGATGTTAATCTTTAACCCATCCATTCCAGCACTTTACCAATGTGGGTGGCTAATACTTCTGGCAAAGGGTTGGAGTTCTTTCACTGGCAGCATTTTCTAGGTAGGACTCAGATTAACAATGAAGCACGCAAAGGCACAGTCCAAAGAAACCATCTGATTTAAGGTGAGCTAAAGGACTGGGCCTCCTTCTCTACGGGCAGGAAGGATGAGTAGGTGGCCTTCTGAGCTACGCTTCAAGAAATGTTTAACACTATTTTAACAACAACCAGGTCTTACTTGTATGAACCTTTGCTTTGTGTTTCTTTAGGTTTTTAACATCTGTGTAAGAGTTTCCACACAGCTCACAGATAAATGGCCTTTCACCTTCAAAAAGCAAAAACACTAGTTAAACTTCATGATGCATGTGTAAGAAGATGAATCGATGATCTAGAGCACATGTATTCCAAGTAGGTCTATCCAGCTTCAGTGTGATTTACGTTCTAGTCAGTGTGCTTAAGGCTGGTGTCTTCCTTGGGAAGAAGTTGGTTTCTTAAGGCTCTGCAATGGCATGCCAATTTGATAGTTACTTACTTTGATATACTGTATTTGCCAGCGTATAAGATACACTCGTGAGTAAGACACACCCCATTTATATACTGGCAAATACTATTTGCTAGCGTATAAGACACACTGGCGTATAAGACGCACTCCATTTTCAAACAGTATTTTTCGGGGGAAAAGTGAGTCTTATATGCCAGAAAATACAGTAAAATAAGGTCTAGTTAAAACCATCAAACAGAAATAAAATGATTCTTGACAGAAGTATGTTCAACCATGGTTTGCTCCATAACATATTTGTACATGCTGCATTCATGTTCTTACGTAAGCTTTCTGGAAACATTCTCCACCACACAACTCTAGAGTAATAACTTGCCCTTCTTGTTGGAGGGTTATTCATTTCCAAGGCTATAGAGATTGCAGAGGAAGCTGCCAA
Organism: Iguana delicatissima; assembly: GCA_948472985.1. NCBI lineage: Eukaryota > Metazoa > Chordata > Lepidosauria > Squamata > Iguanidae > Iguana > Iguana delicatissima. Next base: position 67,565 of record CAOKZL010003171.1, read on the forward strand.
GATTGGTATTGTGCAAGGGGAGGACTAATCAGTGCAATGCAGAGGAGATCAATAAATCTATAATACATAGTTTTTAAACAAAACTTTCCAGTATTCAGAAGATTGATATTATCTTTCCCAATAACTCTGGAAGGTAGGGCCAGAATTATTATTTCCATATTGAAGATGAAGGGCTGAGATGGAAAGAAAAACAGCTTGCTTAAGGTCATCTAGCAAGTTCACAGCTAAAGTGAGCTTTTAAGCCAGCACATGCCCTTAGTCCAGTGGTTCTCAACCTGTGGGTCCCCAGATGTTTTTGGACTTCAGCTCCCAGAAGCCCTGAGCATTGACCATAGTGGCTGGGGCTTCTGGGAGCTGAAGTCCACAAACATCTGGGGACTCACAGGTTGAGAACCACCGCCTTAGTCACTATACTCTACTACCTTGCATCAATACAAAGTTTACCTACACAACTCTACCAGTGCTCAGTCTTGTGCTTTTATTTTATTTGAATAAACCTTTGAAGATTTATGACTTGCGTTAAAAATACATACTCCACTCCAAACCAATCTTTGCAACTATGCAACTGTGCATGTATGTCTGAGGCCTGAATACTAGACTACACTATGCATCTTAGAACGCAAACTGTAACCCACAAAGACTCTTGCTATATCAAGTGTGTAAGTCTTAGAGGTACCACAATTCTTTTAATATAGAAACGAACTAATACAGCTACATCTTTGAAAATGGCACTTGATGCTAGGCAATCTTAAGTATTGTGCAAGTAAGTGCAAATTAAACCTGGAAAAAATAATACGCAAGAAGATGCAAGCCTGAAAACTAACCTGTGTGGGACCGAAAGTGTTTGCTGAGTTCTCCTGAAGAAATGAAGCTTTTGCCACAAATACCACATATATATGGTTTCTCGCCTAAAAAAGAGAATTGGAGATAACTAACTCAGTACACAAATTACTAACAGAGAATATGATATGCCTCCCAAATCAGAAGTGTACAAACTCACTGACATTTCTTCAACTAAAAATGTTTATATACTTGTGTTAAAAATCTTTATATACTTGGTATACATTTGTCATTGTCCTTAAAATACAATGATTTAGTAGCCTCTGATGTAGGCTACTAAATCCTTTAGGATAAGGGCGAGGAACTTGTGGTCCTTCAGACATTTTTGCACTATAACTCTGACTATCTCTGACCATTTGCTGTGCTGGCTAGGAATTATGAGAGCTGGGATCTAGAAACATGTAAAGTTACAAGTTCCACGCACTTATTTCAGGATATAGAGTTGTCTTATATTGCGTCAGACTACAGCTCCACTTGGCAGGTGCTTTGAACTTTTGCCTAAGATTCATCAACTGAGTTGTCTTGGACTTCACACATGCCACATCTGAATTTGACTGAAGGCTTTTAAGGCCCTCGTCTCCAACCCTGCAACACCTAGTATTCCCAGGAACTCTAACAATACCTAGTCTCCCTGAGCTTCCAAAATGAGTTGTGTACAAGCTGGAGTGGCTAGGAACAGGAAACTGCAGGGATGGAAGTTATGTGACGGTTCAATCTTGGATGCCCCAGGGGAGCAATCTCCATACTACTGGGTTACTCCTCGTGTACCAGTAAGTGATACAGCAGTCCACAGTTAAATTTCTGCTTAACCTATTGGCTCTTTCTCCCACTGCATCAGTTTCCTTACAAAGCCTGCCTTAGATAATCAATCTATATGTAGTCCTATTTAAAATGTCATGCCTTACTGAGGTTTACGCATTTCTTAGTCTGTTTCATTCTATTTTATTTCTCTCATTTTATTATGCAGCCACAATCTGGGAGGGAGCTGACGGTTCCTCCAGGCCATCCAAGAATGTACTTTCATGGTAAGTGCCAACGTCTCATTCTCTGGAGGGCGGAGGAGCAATCCACATACTACTGGGATATACCCAAGCCTCCTCTATGTGGGGAGGCATGGCTGCCTCTTGCTACATTACAGACAGCAGGACTCATCACCCAAAGGCTGCCTGTGTTGATTTATATTTGTTTTATTGTCATATAAATATGAATGGATCCTTCCATCCAACCACATTACAAATACCTTCTAGTGATGCTGAAACCACAAAGGCAGTACTTGTTGACACAGATCATGTAGAATGTGGCCATATATTTTGTGGTTTTGGGTATCACTGCCAAATTGTAACTGCATACTTTTAACCAATGGGCAACCACTATTTTTGATGCCTTGCTCCCCAAAGTCTTTGAGACAAACAGCACTTTTGTGTGCCTTATTCACCTAGTTCTTTTAATATATTGCCTCACAGCTTGCCTCACATCCAGCATTTTCTACTTTCTTTCAAGTGGGTGAAAAGGGTTTGGGCAGAAGTCTGGCAAATGAATTGACTAATTAAGTCAATTCAGGAGACACTTAGGAAGTGAAGTTGGATCAAGCATCAAAGTCAGACTGTCCTGATTCCACGTACACTAGCGGGTGTACTGAGTGTGCAGGTATTTCTACCATCCTTCTAGTCAGGACTCTCAATGAGATTTTGCTTAGCAAATCAAATGGTGGACCTATCAACCTGATCAACACTGAATTCAAGTTCCATGTAGGAAACCTATGCAATAAAGATAAAGCCTGCAAGGCTGCACCCCTCAAAAACCTCTTTACACGTAGATGTGCAGACAAACCCATCCTTCTGGTTCTATTAAAGTAGCTAATCTTTTATGGAGTTTTGTCTAAACCAGTGGTTCTCAACCTGTGGGTCCCCAGATGTTTGTGGACTTCAGCTCCCAGAAGCCCCAGCCACTATGGTCAATGCTCAGGGCTTCTGGGAGCTGAAGTTCACGAACATCTGGGGACCCACAGGTTGAGAAGCACTGGTCTAAACCCTTTTTCAGCAGAACACATCACTGATTTGTACTGCACGAGACAGGCACCACTTAAGAAAGGATTTCCATGACATGCTGTAAATCCTTTGTGCGGAGGCTTTCCTTGAAACTACAATGATGTTCAGCACTGAGAATACCCTTGTAGGCTCAGGTGTCATCTTTCACTGTTCATGAGGTGAGTCTTAACCAATTGAAATTATGGCGCAGAATTGTCCTTTGATGGAACAGATCCGCTCTGTTTGGCAAACACCAGTGTTGTTTAATGGATATGTGTTCAGCAAATGGAAACCAAAGGCATCTTGGCCAGTATGGTGTTTTTAGCACTATTGTGGCTTTCTTCAAACATATTTTCATTAGTACTCTACATTATCAGTAACTGCAGGAAAACAAACACTATGCCTGGTGGCCAAACTACTGCTAAAGCATTATCTCATTCTGGTCCTCTGCTTCCATCCAGTGGAAAAGTGTCTTTAATTTGAAATCCTTGCCAAAGATAAATGTCTCCTTGGAATGGACTGAAACAGGTGTTGAACTGTTGAAGTATCTCCTGATTGAGTGACCATTTCTCTTGCTGAATTGTGTGCCTGCTCAAGCAAATCTGCTTCTACAATGAATTAATCTTTCAAATACACAGTCATGGACTTTCTTGTTCTCTCCACTCATTGAGGAGTCTGTCAAGGTTGCTGTGGGCTGGAAATGACTCTTCTTGAGATTTATCAGGAAGCCATACTTTTGAAGCATTTCTATGGTCCTTCTCAAGATCCCCCTTTCTATTTTGTCCTTGAAGCCCACTTTCAAAAACATGTCATTGAGCTATAGGAATAACTACACCCTTATTGTCTGAAATATGTCACTAATGGAATCAGCACTTTGGTAAACACTCCCAGTGCAGATGGAAAGCAAAAGAAAGAAGCTTGAATTGATAACAGGGGTCTTGGAAGTGGAATGTCAAGTACCTCCTGCAGACTGGATACACAGGAATGTGCAAATAAGCTTCCTTTAAATCTACTGATATCATCCAAATGTTCACCTGCAAATTGTCTCTGATAGTCCAGATCATCTCAATTTTGAATTTCTGATATCAAATAAAAACATCCAGATTTCTGAAATCCAAAATAGGGCTGAATGAACTATTGCTTTTGGGCGCTGTGAAGAAGATTGCATATATTCCTTTGAATCTCTGCAAACAGGATACCTTCTCTATGGCTCCAGTCTGCAGAATGTGCTTTATTACCTTGTATACTTTCATTTTGTCCTTTTTTTGGTATTGGTGATGGAAGGTATCTCTCTTTTGGTTTCTGGGCAAATAAGATTTTGTATCCTTGGGTGAGCACCTGATTCACCTATCAGCCTGTTATGCATGCCCACAGCCAACTGAAATCCAGAAGCCTTCCACCTACCAGTAATTCTTCTCCATCAATACTGCTGGCAGCCACTTCTCTCAGCCTGGCTCACCCCTCTTCTGTTCTGCTGAAATCCTTGTTTTCTGTATTGAACATAAGGTCTGTTCCACTGTTTTCTTCCAAATCTAGTCCCACCTTGTCTTCCATACCCTCTACCTTCTCGAAAGGTGTAACTGCTGTTTCTATATTGTTTCCTCCTCTGAATTATAGGCATAATTTGTTTCTTATCCCTACTCTATACCAACACCTTCTCTAAGGCTTTGTTTTCAAACAGTAGTTGCCTTCCAAAGGGTACATATGTTAAATCTGACTTAGATTTTTGATCAACCTCCCAGGGGTTGATTTTCTGGTTACTACAGTGGCCATAATTCTCCTAGATGCAAAAATATCTGCATCATGTCCTACATCTGCTATAAACTGCAGGACTTCCTAACTCCTTGTATAATCTCAAACTGATGTCCTGAGAATTAAGAATCCCTTGTGACCACAGCACTGCTGCTCTAGCAAACACAGAGGCAGCAATAGTTGAATGTATGACTAAAGCTGAGGCTTCATGAGCCTTCTTTAATCCTCTCTCTGTTCTATGTTCATTCGTATCCCTACGGATTTGCCTCTCCATCCTTAGGGACTACTGCATGAGAAATCAACACCAGCACTGCACCATCCACTGGTGGGCTTAAGACAATCCTTATCCTACTTTTTATGACTATAGCTTTGGACTGTACCCAATAATCTCTACGTGTTCACTAGGGCTTCCCACTCCAGGTCTTTAAGTGTATCTGGTAGTGAAATTTCTGCATCTTTTGGAGCTGCCTTTTTTTCTTTAAAAAGAAATGATGTCACTCTGATTGTAGCATCTCCTGTTCACTTTCTGGCTGATGGTCACTGTGACTGGTATCTACTCCTACGGTCTGAGGAACTCTTTTCGAAATATATCTATATGAATCTGTCTCAAGTAACCTGCGAAAAGTATTTTCTTTTCCCCTATCATTTTCTGAATCCTTCTCCCCTTCACTGTTTCTGTTCACCTCTTTCAAACCCTAGTGAGTCTTCCTCCTCATCTGAGTGTGATTCCAATATATTACTGTTTAAATGTTTATGTTTTCCATGGCATTTCCTTCCTTTCAGTGACATTCTGCTTCTTCCCTACTTTCTCTGGTTTCTTACGATGTTTGCTCTTCTTCCGTCTGCTCTGAGTCAGTTCACTTTGCAAATTGACTACTTGGTTACTGGCACCTGTATTTATGAATTTACTGGGAATTGTATTCATTTGGTTTATATTAATTAATTCATTGTTAATTAACTCATATGCATGAAATTCACTTGATTAAACAAATCCATTGAATTAAAATCATTTAAATTCACTGTGGTCTGGTTGTTAAAAATATTAATTTTTCCGTTTACAGATTCTCTAGTTAAATCCTGAGTAGTAGAGCAACTCTCATTTGCCATATTTGACCAATGTGGCTGAACCTGTGAAGCTGGATTTGCTGCTGCTGAATTCTCTGGAAAAACTGGCTACATAGTTGAGGAAGAGTTGTGTTTTCATGCTGCTCCAGAGTTTCAATGCTTCTCTCTGACACTGTTGCCTTTCACTGTTTGCACTAGCAATGTCCATCAACTTTCACACCTGCGTTGAAGTTTCCTTTTACTGTTCTGGTTGCTTAAATACACAGTGCAGTTCAGCTCCATTACCGTTCCCAGCATGGTGACCCAAAGTGGTGGTTGGAGTTTTCTCAACATTGACTATGGCCCTAACTGAGCAGGTAAGCCAGACTTCTTTATTTTAGCTTCCCCCCACTGCTTTTTGTAAAGAAGTTACGGTCTGATCTGTCTGGTTTTTTTTCCTTTGGTGTTTTTAGTTGTTTCAAAGGTGTTCATACAAGGCTATCCAACTCGCTGTCGCTTGTCAAAATAAATATTCTTTTCAACGTATCCTCATTATTGCCCTTTGGGACTCACTGATTTGTAGTCATTTCAGCTGAATTACTGTACTTGCTGGTGTATTAGATGCACTCGTGTTTAAGACGCACCTCATTTATACAGTGGCAAATACTATTTGCTGTTGTATAAGACACACCAGCATATAAGACGTGCCCCATTTTCAAACAGTATTTTTCCAGAAAAAAAAGTGAGTCTTATACATCACCAAATACAGTAATTAATTTGCCTTCCAAGACCACAATCTGCTGGTGAGCAGTCAGTAGAGCCATTTCTGTTTTCTTGATCTCCACGTTTTGCCTTCTTTTCTTTTCTGTTAGCAAAGACGCATGAGTATCATCACAGTCCTCATTGGATATTTTCTTTTTCTTCTGTATATTATCCATTTTTGATTTTCTATTTTTTTCCTGCACAATTAAACAATGCTTGATCAAAGGGAGGATACATTTTACTGCCTAAGCAGGAAATTAAAAAACTTACATGAAGGGAGGAGGAGTCAACAATTTAAATAGAAAAGAACTTTGGATTCCGGATTCTGGCATCACCTATTGGCACGCAGGGAATAACCCAACGCCATGTAGATTGCTCTTCCACACCATCCAGAGAATGCCTTTTCCATGTTGAGTTATCCTCACCAGCAGGCAACGGAGCAACCAGGAACAGCTGCTCCTCTGCTTGAAGACAAGTTAAACCCTTCTCACTTGAGAACAGCATACAACACCAGATCTGAGAGCTTCTGCATAATTGCTGATTCCATCTACCTTTTTGGCTATGCCAAACTAAGGTGCCTCTTCAACTCTACTATTTAAGAATCACCTGTATGTTTTCTTGAGTGTGTAATAAGCGAACTTGAGACTGCAAAAGCTTTTCCGCAAGTATCACAAACATACGGCTTTTCTCCTGTGTGTCGCCTCACGTGATATGTCAAAGTGCTCGCCTGTGCAAAGCGCTGACCACATCTGTCACAGACATATGGCTTCTCTCCACTGTGCTTCCTTAAATGGAAAAAAAAATTGTTAAATTCTATCAATCACTTCTCTGAACAGCTGTCTCCCCAATGCCTTCCTCCCAGGTCAGCTGCAGGCAATACCCTTCTACTTACCTGGCATGAATCTTCAGATTGCTAGAAGTTGCAAACTGCAGGTTGCAGGCATCACACTTGTATGGTTTCTCCTCCCCATGATGCATACGGCTGTGGAAAACCAGCTGACATTTCTGAGCAAAGCCTTTGTCACAGAGTCCACACTTGTACGGCTTTTCACCTAGGAAGAGAATAAAGCTGCTTACTTTAGCACTGGTTTGTGGATGAGATTTTTCCGTAGAGGACTCTGTTGACAAAACCAAGTTCAAAATAAAGGAAAGCACACCAAAGGGAATTTTTGCTCTGTGTTTTAATTCAAATCAGTTGGATTTGAATTTTTTGAAAGATTTATTTCAGTCTCTCAGCAGCTATTAATAATTTTCAGCTAGTGTCACACAAACTAATAGGAAGTCTCAGGTTTAAATCTCTCATCTGCCATAAGCTCAATGGATGGCTTGAAAGCCATTTCAACATTTAGAAAATGACCACTGAGCATACCAGTCAGAGAGCCAGTATGCTGCAGTGGTTTGAGACTGGACTAGAGTTTGAATCTTCACTGAGCAATGGAAACCTACTGGGTAACCTCAGGCAAGTCACAACCTTTCAGCCCCAGAGGAAGGCAAAAGCAGGTACCTTCCAAACAAATCTTGCCAAGAAAACCCCATAATAGGTTCAGCTTAAGGTCATCATAAGCTGGAAATGACTTGAAGGCACACAGCAACAAGCATATCAACTATTAGCACCAGATAAACTAATGAGATTTCTCTAGCCATTCAAAGTAATATTAAATGTAACCAGCCATAAAACACTGGGAAATTTGTTGCCACAAAAGCCCTTGGTAAATGCTTAAGAGTCCAGATCAAAGATGACGAACCTCTTACAGACCAAGGGCCAAGTTCACTTTTAGAACTTGAGAAAACTCCAGTTGTTGTTGGGTGCCTTCAAGTAGTTTCTGACCTACGGTGACCCTAACGTGAACCTATCGTGTGGTTTTCTGGAGCTCAGGGTGTGTGATGGGTTTCCATGGGTGAGCGAGGAATCAAACTCTGGTCTCCAGGGTTGTAGTCTGATGCTTAAACCACACCATGCTGGAGATACCAGTAAGCACTCAAACAGTGGTGTCATGTGAGGGAGGGGCACAGCCGGCCATCAGGGAAATAGCAGGTGGGTGTCATTTTGCTCTATGGCCTGAGGTCCCCCAGCTCTGTTCTGAGGACTGCCTTCTTGTTTAGTTTGAATAATGCTGGTTTTAGATGATACCATGTTTAAGTTGTCTGTCAATTCAGTTGTGAAAGCTATTCAGATGTTTCCTTTAAATTTCATACAGCAATTTTTTCACACACAGATTTTCAAAACACACCCTGTATTCTTACAAAGTGCAAGAGCAGTGAAAAAACAAAACCTTTCCATAATCATTTTGACACTCTTGTTGAGCCAGTTGCATAGGGACGGGGGGCAGTGCATCCTGGGCAGCACTTTCTTGGGGAAGCCACCGCTCCTTGCCTGCCCCCCCGCATGTCATCACTCCTGATGCACATGCTGTTGCCCTGCCCTTGCACATCACTGCCCCACCCCTGTCCTCGCCAAGTTATGCCACTGTGTTAAGCTTCTTCAAAATTTCTCAGAAGCATAAGTGAAGCTGAAAGGTTAAATGAAAATGTAAAACACACACTATTAACTATTCTTAAAATTTTATGGGACCAGATAAGTAACGACTGCAGTTCCAAGAATAAATAATTCTTATAAACCTGCCAAAAGGCAAGGAGTTGGGGATAAAATACAACATTCTGATTAAACACTCTTGGTACAGCAAAATTAACATCTTTACCAACAAGCTTGCACAATTTGGGTGTCATCAAGCTGAACACATCCTGCTAGCCAAGCCTAGCTAGACCTTGGGGAAGTCTAGAGGAAAACAGTATATATGACTTAAACAGAGCTTTGAATGTTGCTTTTCAAAAGGAACTGGTTACATTACTCATTACTACAATCACAAAAAGATCATTATTTGTTACTGTTATTGCAATCCAGAAAGTAGCTTGCTAGCTTATTTGACACTAACTTGTTGCCATTATTGTTACTGATGAGCAACTGAAAGATACATGCAAATGCTCGCTGGTTCCCCACATCTTTGTTCATCATAATTCTGGCTACTCTGCTTGGATTCTCCTCTCCCGCTATTCACCTGTACAGACACAGCATGGTGGACCATGTGGCTATTAGATGCACTGTATCCATGCATATACTCTGGAAAGAGTTTAGAAGCACTCATTCACTGAAGACTTCTCTCCACAACAATTGCTCTAAGTCTCACACCTGAGCTGACTTCAAGTATACAGAGAAACACCCTCTTTCTCTTTAAACATTCTTCCACAGTTCACACCAACCCAGCAAGTACAGAATTGGGTATATACTGATGGCTGTGAACGCCAGAACTTTGGACATCTACCACAAATATACTGAATAACATGACCATAGGCCAATGGCTTGAGGAAATGTCCTGCACCACTCTCTGGGTTCGCCTCTCCAGGTAGGAACCAAGGCACTGAAAATTAGTGCTCCCAGTCTCATTCCCAGCAAGATGGCCTAGAACACTGCCATGGTTATTGATATCAAAAGCCATCAAGAACTCCCGCAGAACCAACAAGGACAAACTACCTCTGCTCACTTTCTCGAAAAAGTCATGTTGATGAACTGCAACTTGCATGAGTTCTAGATGACTTGGGCAAAAGCACGCAACAGTAGAAACTACAGCCCAAGAACACCTGGAGGGCCAAAAGTTTCTCTCCTTAGAACAAACAAACGCAATATTATTCTTTATAGATTTGGAGGAAAAGCATTTGCCCTATATGGCTCCTTTGGGAGAAAAAACTTTCAAAACTGTATTCCATAATAATAAATAAAAATAAAATAGTGATAGTGAGATCATTATATTCCCATCAATCAACATCAAGCACAAATGAACAAAGCTGTGGATGGGGACAACTTATCCGAAACAATGGGTGGGCTTTCCTACTTGCACTCCCAAGAGTCAATTCCCAACATCAAGCAGAGAGCCTACCTGTATGAGTTCTTACATGCGTTTTCAGCTGGTTGCACTGTGTAAAGGCTTTCCCACAGAGCTGACACACATAGGGCTTGACACCTTTGTGGATCCTCATGTGCCGCCTCAGACTGCTGGCTTCAGAAAACACCTTGCCACAGGTGTTACACACTGGCTTGGCCTTGGAGTATTTCGGATCCATTTCCTCTCCTGAGCTTTCCAACTGGTAAGTGTTCTTATCACTGGTGATGTTAGACAAACAGTGCTCTTTCAAAGCACAACCTTGCTGTGCTTTGCCTCGCTTGGGTTTCATAGCAATAGTCTGGATCAGGATCTCCTGGGCAGCAAATGTTTCACTCTCCACTACAGGTGTAAGTTGCAGCTCAGAATTTTCCCCACCCTGGGCAGCTTGCTCTGTTATCTCTGTTGCCAGTTTATTTGCATCTAAGAACATCTCTACCACAGTGTTCTCTGTGACATCGTTTGGATACTGTACAGGCTTGTCTGGCAGGTTTTTGGGAGAACTGAAGGCCTTCTTCCGCTTTTTGTTCTGAGCAGATTTTTTTTCTGGGGTTGCTGTTAAAACTGGAGACTGAACTGGGTCCACTGAAGGGGCATCCAATTTCTCTTGGCTATTGTAGTCACGAAGGGTTAGCAGGCAAGTCTGCTGATTCAACGCAATGTTTCCAGTGATACTAGAGATTTCTGTAGAAGAGGGATTAGCAATAAAAGCAAAGTCTTCCATCTTTATTTTACATTTAGTGACTACCTCTTCCACTTTGAGATAGTCAGCAGCCTGATGTATTTCTTTAACATTCCAGCTGCAAGGGAAAAAAGTTAAATGGGAATGTACTAAATTAATAAAATTTGCTGTCTTGTAGAATCAATTTAAATTCCAAACTGCTGAAGAAGGTTAAGAATGTTTGAATTTTTAAAAAGTTAGGTTACGACTTTTTAAAAAATCAGGGTGAAGTTGAAAATCAGCAGTTTAGAGTAGGTTGCCTTAGAGATGCAGCTATGAGGGGCCTACTTTCTCATGATGGGTGAGCAGAGGCTACCTGAGAATGACACAAATACATCCGTCGGCCCAATTTTTATAGTGTCACCAAGAATTTGGGTTATGGAGTCTTTCTAACACACTCTACATAGGCACACCAAAAGAGGAGGGGAGCACATGAACTCAAGGCTTTCTCAGGCTTGTCCCCTTTGCACTACATGCACTGAATGCTACTTCAGCAATACAAGTAAAATGTGCTACTGATCTGCCCAAGGCCTTCTGGCAAGCTTCACAACCAAGTGAAGATATGAAGCTCTTATATACAAACTTGATATTCAAGCCACAGCACCATACTAGGAAAGAAAGCCAGAAACTAAGTTAATTAACATTCTCAAATTGAGTTTTGATTTTAAACCAGATTATTTTTAAAGGGCTACTGGCAAAGGGGCAACCACAGAGCCACAAACTGTGCTTGTGCTAGACAGTTATAACACTGCTACAAAGTTTTAATTAGCATTTTTCACATACCGTAGAGTTTAAGTTTCTCATCTTTGGTCAGCGAACTAAGTAACTCGATTACAAATATTCTATCCACAGTATCAGCAATGCAGTTGCCTGTGCACTGGACCAGCTGGGAAATGACATCTGAAGTGGCTGCTGAATGTAGTTTATGCCTGTATGCCAGGGAAGCAGGAGCCCTGTTCATCCTCAATCAGTTACTTTTTATTCCTCAGTGAAACAATAGTGGAAGTCAGCTCTCACTTCTTGTTAGCCAGTTATACACTTTCAGAGGCAAGGGGTACTTAGTATGGGCAGCTGTCCACTTAAATCAGAAGTGAGAATCAAGTGAGAAACAAGTCTTATATTAAAATTATGATATGGCCAGTTACGTCACCAAGTCAGGATCTTAAAACACACTAACTGCTGTTTGACATACACATATTCTAGTTCCTTTTCACATCCTCTCTGCCTCATTTACAAGTACTTAACTAGGACTACTTCAAGAGACCTCTCTTTTTAATTCCCTGGAAAGTGTTTATTTTGAACCCTATGCAAATATATCCCCAGCCCTATTATATTACCTGTCAAGGCTTAAATCTCCTGTATATATGAACTCTAGAAGTTTCTGAAATCCATCGGCCTTCACTTGGTTCTGATCCAAGAACACGTTACTTTCAGAAGTGTCCCTGTAAAAAGCCCCAAAGTACTCGCTAAACGAAGCCAGAACATTTCGATGAGCTTTGAATTGGAATTCACCAATAATGATGGTGCAGTCACAAAGGAAGCCCACCTCTCGTTGTTTGTTCAGTCTCTCTAGTAGATGCTCACAGTGATGGGAACACTGCATTTTCAGTAATGGGAGACTGCCCTGTGAAGGCAAAGGAATATATTTAGCATCAGTGTGCAATGTTCAGAATGGAAGGCAAAGGTAAGATGGCCTATACAAACAATCTTCTAAGGTGCCCCTATACAATCTTCTTCTTTGGGGCTACAGCTCTCCTAATACCTTATCACTGGTTATGTTGCTGGGGCCTATGGGAGTTCTAGTCAATGACATATGAAAGGTATCAGATTGTCTATCTTGGTCAAAACTGTGGCTGGTGGGGAGGGAAGAACAGAAGGATAGGATTTAATTACTGCAAAAAAAAGTAGCAGTAAGAGAAAGTATAGAGAAACTATTCTACGTATCAAAAGCAGCATCCAATAATTTGTCTCTCACACAAAAATGTAAGTTATCCAATAGATGTCAACACATGGTATATAGCCATCCTGTAAAACCATATACAAGAAACAACTTTCATGATTACTGGCAACATCTGGCCATAATACCCAGACAAGCTAAGTTTAACACTTTTCTTCTGATCAGAATGAAGAGACTAAAATACAAAAAGGTATCCCTATTACTAGCTAAGCCCTGAATCCACAGTAAGCTTGCAAACCTAGTACCTTCCAAATGTACTGGACTATGCCAAGTTAGCTCAGGTCTTGCTTCCTCATCCCAGAAGCAATACTACGTATGATAGGATACCTGCAAATCTAACAATCTCTGAACTGCAGGCTTCATGGATATCTAGCCTTATATTTGGACTTTTCAGTTTCTTCACCATTCATTACCCCAGCCTGATTAGTGTTCTGGATTATTCAAAAGCTTGCACACTTTTGTAGTCCTTTGTTGATTTTAAAGAAGGTATTGGCAATGAAGTCTATTCACAGATTCCCACGAATTTTATTCACAAACTTTGACATCTCAATAACCTCAGTCTGTTCACCCCTACAGTTGCTATGATTCAATACCACATTTTATTTACAAGGCAACATGATTCAGTCTTGCCAATGTTCACTCCTTGCTCTCAATCCTGCCTCTGATTACTTAGCTCATCCCACTGAATACACATTTCAGCTCCATTCGGAACAGGTTTGTTCAGCAGTAAATCCTACTTGTTTCAATGGGTCATGTTTCTTAGCTTGTGTGCACGCAACTGCAGTTTTATGCTGCAACTATGAAACCCAAATATTTACTACACAGCAGTATACAGTACTCAATAGATTACTGTAAGCCTCACTGGATTTGGAGTGGCTTGTTAATTAGCTCCTTCAGAGAGAAAATGTACTTGTAAGTAACTCCTACTGACCCCCCCCCCCGGTTTTAGAAAAAGATTGCTGGGAGGGACTCTGCTGCCCCAGAAAGCAGGATATAAATTAAATAAATCGTCTCATCTCCGCCAATACAGAGCATTAACAGCACTCATCTAGCTGCTGCCGAACGCATCCAGTGAACAGAAACCCTCCATATTCTGACACAGATTATTCCATAGCTGAATATCAGGGAATTCCTCCTAATGTTTAACCCCCCCGCCAGAGTTTGAATCCACTGGTTCAGGTCCCATTACTCTAAAACAGAAGAAATCACTTCCCCCCCTTCTCTTATGTCAAGTGATAGCTTGTGGGAATCTCTTTTTTTTCATGGAAGCGCAGCTGAAACCTACTGCAAAAAGCATATACGGAGCATGTAAGAATTTTGAGTTCAGATTTGCTTTTGAGTACCAGAACCAAACAGAGCTCATAGTCTTTCGACCCAAAACCTTGCTTCTGATCACCCCAAGCTTTCTTGGTTTCAGTAATCCAGGTTAGGGAAGAAGAAGAGTAAGCTTGCTTTTGCCATTGGTACAACAGTTATTTTTTTCCATTTTTTTTAAAAAATAAATTGGGAAAATTAAAAAAAAGATGCAACAGCAAAAACAAGAAATAACACAAACAATACAACTTATCAGTTAGTAGTGTATATACCCAGCGTTGTCTAGCCCGTGATTTTATTTTCTCATAGGTGATACGTGTTAGCAAGATTTGAGATCCTGTGTCTCTAATTCCCCAAACTGTCTTGTCCAGTACCTGTAACTTTTCCCCAATCCAACCTGTATTCAGAATTACTAACATACAGAGGTTGAGTTCCTGAGGGAATACACTGCTCTCCTCCTTGCTGCTAGGCCTCATCTCCATAGCAGTTGGCCAGGCCCAAGAGTTCTCTGGCTGACAATTCTAAAGGCCCCTCCCTAAATTGCAAACCCCAGGATTCCATAGAATCTTCTAAGGCAGTCAACCATACGAGGCCTTCACCTGACACAGACAAACAAACTTTGACTTTTATATATTAGAAGATGAATCGTAAGTCCTCGCCAGTCTAATGCAAGTGAGCCAGAGACCTTCCAGAACAGCCTTTAGCTCCGCCTGAACTTCTGAAATATTTTCAAAGAGTTCAGTGGCGGCAAGGCGCTCCTCCCCGGTCCCTCTGCCAACCTCACGCTCTCCAAAGGCGTTCTCCGCAGTCCCGCTAGTCTCACATACACGCCAGCTCGATCCTCCCCCACCTTCCCGCCCCCTTTTCCCACAGCGCCAGCCCTTCCCAGTTCTTCTTCCCCTGAGCCCTTCCCTTGTGCCTCCTTTCCCCTCTCTCCCCCCAGGCCAAACTGGTCGCCTCCTATCACCCTCTCAAAACCAGTGGGCAGACACACCTGGAAGCGGCTGGGGAGGGAAAGCGGACCGAAAACCCTGTTCACCTCAGGCCGCCATTTTATGATGACGCGACGCCCGCCGCTTCCTTTGGAGGGCCGGCCGTGGCTGGAAGCTCACTTCCGTTTCCAGGAAACTCTGGGAGCCGAACGGAGCCGTTGGGAACGTACGGAAGAAAATGGAGGCGGGGCGGCGCTAGCGCGAGGGGACTTTCGACAGGCCTAAAAACTACGTTTCCCATCATGCGTAGCGCTCTGTGTGTCTCAGGTTGGAGAGTCTTCTGGTGCAAGGGACAATGGGGAACGTAGTTCTCAAGACTATACTAAGATTAACTATTTTGGTGCCACCGCAGCCTGAGCTTTGCAGGAGGTTATTGTCGGAATAGTCTAATCGGATTTATTGAGATTCACTTATTTCATTCTACCTATGAATAAAAGGGAGTGTCTCTCCGTTCCAGGGCTAGATAGTATGACCTCCCAACAAACATTATTGCTTTTGCGATGCAGAATGGAGCACGTTTTGGAATGCATTTCCGATCACGATTTTGAACCACTGGGAAGCGATACGAGAAAAGTTAATTTAGCTTGTTCTGTTCTGGAGAAGTCAAAGGCATATTTATGAGAGAAGACTGTATTAATCCGAAGTAAACTTCCTAAGCACATTCCTTGCCTCTTTCCCGCACTAACGCAATTCTATTCATCCAAAAAACCCCTCTGCTTACCTTCGTTCAAAGTAAAAGCTTTGGTTGTTTCCGCCCGGTTTCGAACCGGGGACCTTTCGCGTGTTAGGCGAACGTGATAACCACTACACTACGGAAACCCTCACTGCTGGGGCTGTGAAATAATCCTCCATATAGCTGTAGCTGAACCGAGCATTAAAAGGCTGAATTTGAAAAGTTGTTGAAACTATCTGTGATTATCCCGAATATTCTAATCTTAGAGTCTTAAAATCTGAGGCTATATATGCACACACTCTCACTCACACTCTCTCTCTATGCGCGCTAAATGGGATCTTTAAGATCCCCCATCCTTCTCCCCACTTCTCGAGTTACCGCCGCCATTGGCTAATCGGGTAACTAAACATTTCCCACGTATTACAAAGTAATCACACAACTTTTGTTAAAATCTTCATTTATTCTTAGAAGAATTTATTACCTGCTTTTCACGTCATAAAGATACTATTAAAAATCAAAGCAAAACTGGCATTAAAAAGATACAGCCGGAATACTGTATAATAAAAGTAAATTAAATTTCTGAAATCGCGAGCAATTGCTTACACCAGGAATGCTCACTAGCTAGCCCACGCTGGCGCATCTGAGAATAAATCGTATGCTGAACACGATCGATGTGGCTTCTTCCAATGGAAAGATTTTGGTCACTGTCCTGTAATTGTTTTAAGGGGAGAGAGAGAAAAAGCAACTCAGCCCTGTTTCCGCCCGGTTTCGAACCGGGGACCTTTCGCGTGTTAGGCGAACGTGATAACCACTACACTACGGAAACCTATTTGTGTACAGCCGCTTTCCTCTTCCCTGAGAAAATGCAATTACAGTGCAACCCTATGTCGACCTGCTGGGTAAGTCTGACTTAATTCAATGGGTTTTATTGATAGGTAGGTCTGTGTAGGGAGGCAGCCTTAATATATTTCATTTCAGGTTGTAAGAAACAAAACAAACCACAAGCAGATATTTTTTTCCCCATCAAAGAGAACACAGCGGCATTTACACAATCTCATTTCTCTGCCTCCTTCTTGAGGCTTGCTCTCTGTTCTCAAATGCCTTGTGTTTTCTGTTTCTTGCAGCCATAGCGTCACTCAGAAGGGATACAGGTCCATACCACTGCATGTCCAAATTCTAATATAGGATGCGATGAGGAAAAAACCAATCATTGCTAGGACTAACCCACTGGGTTAGATCCAGGCTCACTGATCATAAAACCACTGAAATAAATGTTGGTCACCATGATTTTCAATAGCTTGCAATGGAGTTGAGGTATGTTTGTCGCTGCAGTCTTACAGAGCAGGTGTATGGCAAGCATGATGAGGGGGTCACATGCGTCCCAACTCTCTTGTTGCAACTTCCCACTCCATTCCCTGTGGTGAAGTATCACCTCCATTTAACAACAACAAAAAAGCCAGCTGGAGCAGTGGCATCAGCCTCCTGCCCTGCCCAAGTTATCTGACCTGTCTTTGAAGAAAAACAGTGGCATTTGAATAAAGATCACGCATTCGGACCCTTCAGGTCTCAAAACTGGTGAGATTCAAAGGTTTATTTTCATAATTTGTGATACACAGCCATGCTAGCATTAAAAGTATTTCTCTCTTAAGAGAATGTCTGTGAGGCCTAAAGGATAGGAGGAACTGCTTTAGAGGATTTCGTTTGTGGCATGTCTTCTGTAAGCCTATCCTAGAGGAGAGCCTTTAAGCCAATGCTTCTTGAGGACTGGCAGTTCCTCCTCTTCCCCCTGCATTATGCCAGAGACCAGTATCATATCTGAGTGAGATCCATCCACTGACAACAACTGTCTGTTTCCTGGAAGCTCCAGGGATCAGCAGATAATGGCTTGTGCGCCATCTTCAATACAGGTACCAATACTTTGAATAGCACTACATTAAGTAGAGATGGAAATTGTGTTACCTATAGGCTGCATATATCTCCCAGGGGCTCTTTAAGCCCAACTTTTGGGCTTAAGGATCCCTTAGAAATTAATAAGTCCCTCCAAAAAATGTTTCCCACAAAATGACAAAGAACCAGTCAGGGCCTCCAGAAGCAATGGATCTTTTTGCATAGAAACTTCAACCTTCTTGATGAGTAAAATCCCAATCAGATTCTTTCTGGCTTCTGAGATTTCACCAGGCATTGTGCAAACACTTTCAAACTTGCTTTTTTAAAAACTAAAATTCTCAGAGTGCTGTACATTACTGGTTGGATCTGTAGTGGACAACACGTTGGAAACTCCATTAATGATAGTGCTGCCCAAAGTGGTGGCCCTGCACTGTTGCTGGTTTCCAGGCCATTGCCTGTTGCTCACTGGCAAGTTTCCAAGAAAGAAAGAAAAAAAAGAATTATACCCAATGGATGCAAATTTAGGGAAACTGGAAAAAAATAAAATAACTCCAGTCCCCCACATCAGGTAGCCTGAGAAGCACTGCTTTAAGACAGATGTCTAGGCCTGATAAACTTTCCAGGACTGTAATTCTAGAAGTCTCTTCTGTTTACTGCACCACATTGTGTCTGTTAATCTATTCTCTTGTAAACTAGGGAGAGGGTAACTTCAATGTTATCTAAAGATTTTCTTCTCAAGGTGAGCAAAGAGGAGAAAAAATGAAATTCTTAGAAACAGCAATACATTTTCACATTGTATTAGCATTCTGCAGTTAAGAGAAGGGAACAACCGTGATTTCACAGTTCTTCAAGCATGAAAGATTGACTTCTGCATGCATAGCAAGCAGAATTTTTGGTTTGACCATCATCTCTCATTCAGATAAAATATTCAGTCCTACAAAGCTTGATGGGAAGGTATCATAGCAACATGCAAGTCATAATAGAGCCAGCAGCACATGCCTTAGGAGATTGTTAGCCTTACTCCCCTCATTAAAAGACACGCCCACTGAGGGGCAAGTGCCCTGAGCAGAAACAGGCAGAAGCAAAACCATCATCCAGGGATGGGTGAGCTGCCACCAGCTGTGGTGCTAGACAATGGCTCAGGTCTGCTCAAAGCCGGTGTTGCTGGGGACAAGGAACCACGTGTCATCTTCACCAACTTGATAGGTCGACCGAAGGCCAAGTCTGTGATGCTAGGTGCTGGCCAGAAGGACTACTACATCGGAGATGAAGCGCAAGCCAAACGAGGGATCCTCTCCCTCAGGTGCTCAGAAGATATTTGAGAATGTAAACCACGAGAAATCAATAAGTATTGGCTAAACTGAAAGCTGTGTGGGTACACAGCAACGGAGACTGTCTGGGCAGGACCAGCATCACCTTTATTTGTTTATTTAAAGCATTTCTATCTTGTCTTTTAACCAAAGAGTCCCCAGGGCAACTTACAAGATAGAAAATATGACAGTCTGTGTCCTCAGGTTTACAATCTAAGATATGACACACAGGTGGAAAGAGATGGAGAGGGAAAAAGAGGGAAAATATGTCCAGTGCTTACAATGAACTAGCTAGATGAGAATGATTCAGGTAACCTGCTGAAATAGCTGCCACTAGTTAAGGAAGAAAGTTAGAGGTGCTATTTACCACTCTCTGCTTCCTTTGTGCTGCATTGTGCCTAAATAGTCAGAAAGTAAAATACCTTCCCATGCTGCTGTGCCAACCAACAGGTAGACTTTGTGTTCACCTGTGATGTAGAAGTCTTCGGACCTTCAACCAGTTGTTCAGCAGCTGCAGGAAAAGAGTGCTTGTGTTCTTGCAGTTGACAACAGGATGGTTCTTCTCCACAGTTGGGCTGTTGGGGGGGGTATGCCTGTCTTTTTCCTGTTGTCAGCACAGCGACAGTTGGAAGCTGAATGGTAGATCTTTGAGGAAGGACTCTTGAGGAACAGCTAAGCTCAGGCACAGATGTGCCTGGCTGCTGGACTTCTCCCTCTCAGGACAGAAGAGACTATAATAAGTCACTGTGGCAGCCACATCAAGCAGCAGATGCTTGGGAATGGGAGCAACAAAGTTGTGAGGAGAGAGCTGTGTGTGCCATTTGGCTTGGTCCTTCTAAACTTCCCTTCTTCCCTCGGCTGTAGCACTGTTGCATTTTAATATGATTCAACTGCCAATCTGGTCTAATTTTGTAAATGGAACTTGGGACTGGATGAGATGCATCTTGTCCTTCATCTCTGGCAGAAAATGATTTGGGCCATACTTAGGAAAATAAAAGGGCTGGAAACTAGACTTTTTATTTTGATGGTAGTTGAGCTGAAAAAAATGGTTTCAAGGCCACATGCTAGTCACAACTAGAACGGGCCCATCACCATTTGATTTACCATTTCCTGAATGGTAAATCAAAACTTGGGTGAATTCCTTTGATTCAATGGCAATGTTCTATTTGGGACTAGCAACTGGATGTAGCCCTAGTTGTCTTACACCTAGGTATCAGATAAAATCTCTGTTCTTAAGAGAGATGGTACAAAGATGACAGGTGTGATATGGATCAGACCTTTCTAACTAAGGGCTCTTTCACGCAATAGTCAGAGTACTATGGTTCCACTTTAATTGCCATGGCTGCACCCTGTGGAATAATGTGGTGAGGAACTGAGCATTCTAAATACCCCTCCCTAAACTGCAGATTCCAGAGGATGATGCCAGGGCTGTTGAAGTGGAACCATACTGCTATAATTGTGTAGCTTGGCAATGCCCCAATAGGTCTGTAAAAACCTTAAGCATTATTTTTTTTTTAAAAAAAAGACAGTTTAAGTACATTCCATTTAAAGAACACAGCCAAGCTATAACTCCATCTGGCCTTCCTTCCTATTTCTCATACAGCATTTAGGCTTTCAGTGGAATCCTAATTGCTGCTAAGATGGAGTTGATTTTCCATAATGATAAGACTGTGCCTATTCACATTAGGGTGACTCTGGACTTTTGGCTGTGACCCCAAAAGATTTCCCAAACAGAGAGGGCAACAGCAATAGCAATAGCATTTATTTCTATATCACCTATCAACTAGTGTTATCTAAGCGGTTTACAATGTATTTTAGCTAATTGCCCCCAACAAGCTGGGTACTCATTTTACCGACCTGCGAAAGGATGGAAGGCTGAGTCAACCTTGGAGCCTGGCAGGATCGAACTCACAACCTTGTGGTTGCAGTACTGGCATTTAACCACTGCGCCACCAGAGCAGCATGCAGCTCCCTCTTCCATTCCCGAGTCCTCTCCAACCATGTCGTTCATAACAAGTTTGCAGTTCTGGAAACCTTCAAGAATGGTACCTCTTCTTTAAACTAAGGCTAAACTAACTATGTTTTTCCCCAAAGCCAGAAGTGGCCTTCTACTCAGTTTTAGTTTTGAAATCCCACACCATTTTGGTTGAAATGTGGTTCACTTCAGCTGACAAAACTGGACTCCCAACCTGCCATATTTGCTCCCCCGGCTGAAAAATCATAAAACATAGAGAAAAATAAAGGGACTATTCTGCAATTTACAATTTGGGTATAATTTGTTCTGTAAGCTTGACAGTCCATTTCAAAATGTTACACAAAAAGTGTGCATAGCATGAGGCAGTAGAAGGGCAGGAAGCATTTACAAATTTTGTTTATAACGCACTGAGTTACCTAGAGCATTCCTCTGATTGCTGTGTACAGTGCAAAGGTTTGGGGTGCAGAACCCTCGCAAAAGTGAAAAAAAATCACAAATATTTTGCCCATCCCCATCCTCTTCCGGGGCTCTCCCTCCATTCCCTTGCCTTTTGCCTCGGTGTGTGATCTCAGCACTGGGTACAAGGCAAGGGAATGGGAAGAGGAACATCAGAGAGCAGAAGGCAGGTGTATGCAATGGTCTTCCATCCAAGTACTAAACAGGACTGATCCTGCTTAGCTTCTAAGATCAGATGGAATATTGTGTCTTTAGGGTACTTAGGCGCTCAGCCCACATACTACTAAAAAAAACCAAACCTAAACCCAACCAAAAACCATTCTAGGAGTTGTAGCTTTTAGAACAGTGGTTCTCAACCTGTGGGTCCCCAGATGTTCGTGGACTTCAGCTCCCAGAAGCCCCAGCCACTATGGTCAATGCTCAGGGCTTCTGGGAGCTGAAGTCCATGAACATCTGGGGACCCACAGGTTGAGAACCACTGTTTTAGAATGTTTGAGATCCTTTTGTCTTTCACAGAAGTAACTTCCAAGCTTCTTGGCTGCAATCTCTGACAATAAAGCTTGTAGAAATTGATTCAGGCTTGTTGCAGATTTACAACCTTCATGAGATATTGGCACATTAGTAATTTTTTAGTT
The DNA here is from genome assembly GCA_948472985.1 of Iguana delicatissima. NCBI lineage: Eukaryota > Metazoa > Chordata > Lepidosauria > Squamata > Iguanidae > Iguana > Iguana delicatissima. The sequence goes on from CAOKZL010003171.1 coordinate 89,845, forward strand.
CAGAGTGTTCTGATACATACTTGTATTTCCAGTACTTATGAAGTATACTTAATGCCATGGTGAACAAATTCAGTAATCCAAAAAAATTTACAATATGCTTTTACTGTGTGCTTATGAGTGATGAATTTACAACTAGGGAATGCTAAGGGCATGGGCATGTCAAATCTGGTAATATATCACCACTATCTTCTTTTGTGTTACTACTCTTCAGATATCCAGTGGAACATGGAATTGTCACTTCCTGGCCAGACATGGAGAAAATCTGGAAACATGTTTATGATAATGAATTGAAATTAAACTCCTGCAACAGACCAGCACTGATAACTGAGGCACCGCTAAACCCGCTGGCGAACCGTGAACAAATGACCCGACTGCTCTTTGAAAAATTTGAAGTACCAGCCCTTTATGTGGCCATCCAGGCTGTGTTGGCACTCTATGCTGCAGGTCTCACCACAGGCTGTGTGATGGACTCTGGTGATGGTGTCACTCATACTGTTCCAATCTTTGAAGGCTACTGCTTGCCTCATGCTGTTCTCCGGCTTGACCTGGCAGGCCGGGATCTCACAGAATATCTCATGAGGATCCTGAGAGAAAGTGGCATTGCCTTAGTGAGCACAGCTGAGAGGGAAATTGTGCGAATCATCAAGGAAGCCTTGTGCTATGTCTGCTTGAACCCAGAAGAAGAGATGGCTAAAAAGCCAACTGCAATAGAGAAGACCTGGAAATTGCCTGATGGCCAGATAATTAAAATCCACAACCAATTATTCCGCTGCCCTGAGACTCTCTTTCGCCCTTCTAATGTTGGCATGGAGGCCCCAGGAATTGATAAACTCCTCTTCAACACTATCATGAAATGTGACATTGACTTAAGGACCACTTTGTACGCCAACGTGCTCCTTTCTGGAGGCTCTAGTCTCTTTCCTGGAATTGCTGAGCGTTTAACTAAGGAGCTACTTCGCATGGCTCCCAAGGATACTGAAGTGTTGGTCCAGGCACCTTCTGACAGAAAGATCTCTGTTTGGATGGGAGGATCTATTCTTGCTTCTCTCTCTGCCTTCCAGGAGATGTGGATTTCCAAGGAAGAGTATGCTGAAGTTGGGCCCAATATAGTGCACAGGAAGTGCTTCTAGATTCCTCTCGGACTGAAACATTTTTATTTAAAGAGCTGTGAGGAAGAACGTCAAATTCATGGCATCCTGTGAGGCTTGTAGCCTTGCTGCTTTCTGAAAGATGAATAAAGGTAACAATTCCACGCATGCTTGTTTAGAGCATATCTTTGTGTCTTTAACTCAAACATTACCTGCCTGTAGCACAATGTTTTTAATTTTTTTTTAATCATTAGTGTGCTCTGAGATAGTTCTCCAGAGGTCTTCTTACTCTGTTCAACATAAGGTTACTATTTCTATACATTTTACTCTTACTTTCAAGAGCCTTTGCATCAAGGAGGGCTGGTCTTACCATTACAGCAGTATAAGAGAGATACTTTAATAAATATAGTCCAAAGGTGATGCCCATTGTGTGCAAATCTCCACTTCTTTCTGCTGGAAAACTTGGGCTTTTCTTGGAAGTTTAACAGAGTTTTTCAGTAAGACGATCAGGCTGAAGCTTCCCCAAAAACTCTCTCCTGACCTTTATTAATAATCTCTTGGAACATATAGCTGAAGGAGAATTTTAGAATTGTTTTTGGACATACTCTCCATTTCCACGGAAAACCACTGAGCTTTATTGATACCTGTCTCTATCAATTACACACAAGATACCAATACATGCTTCTGATAACTATTAATACATATCTGAACAAACTTTCCTTGACCTGTAGAGACTCTCCTGCTTTGCTACGTTTCAATTCACCTATGATTTGGTTTTAACACTTCTTTGACTGGTATGAACCACTCTTGAGATGTTTTTAAAAACAGTCTAGAATTAAAATAAATTACAGTGCTTTTTAAATGGTTGTAACCCACTTTGAATGTTGTGCTATGAAAAAGGCAGGATATATAAGTAAACCAATAAACAAACAAACTGCAGACTTGCTTGGCTTTAAAGTTTACAAGAACCACCAAGGAGAACAACAGATTGCACAGAAGCAAGTTCAGAAATAGAGAAGACTCCATTCCTAACTGTCAAATCTCTGAAGAAAAATAATTTCTCTGAAAAATATGTTGAAGACTGTAATTTGTTTCAAATCTTGGACAGGCAGCATGGTGGACAGAGAAAGACTGTAGCTTGAATGAGGGAGGAGGAGTAGCACCAGAAAGACAATATAAAAACTCTGTATACCAAATTCAGTCTAAACTTAGTTTAGATTTCAATATACTGCTCAAATAAAATGAAATCACAAGACACTCAATTGTTCATTTATAATGCTGATCTCTCTCCAATAGAAAAGAGTCAGTTTACTTTTATTGAGTAGTTCTGCACACTATTGTCTAAGCATCCTTCCCTTCATCATCATAAAGTCAAAGAGCAACAAGTTCATTCTTAATCTGAAAATTTAAGAAGAATTTTGGCACAGGCCCACATATGCACAGTAGGGGCAGGGAGAAACGAGAAGACAAACACACAAAATGTATTTCTGGCTAAGAGGAATGGGTAAGAGGATCTATACAAAGGCTCTCAACCTTCGTTCCTTCAGATGTTTTAGCCCGAAGTTCCAGCCAGTATGGCCAATGCTCAGGAATTCTGGAATTTAAGTCCAAAACATCCAGATGACCAAAGGCTGAGAACCACTGTGTTTAGAGAGGGAAGGAAATCAAAAGATAAAGCTATACATTAAGTTTCAATAAAATAACACTACCCATCCACTCCTGGAACTGTAGCTCTGCTGTAGACGAGGTTTAGCATGTTTAAAAATGTTCCTATTTTAAACATATATATCTGTAAGACACTCAAAATTTGCTATGTGCTATAGAGATGTTGAGAGAAAACTCCTGCACTCCCATTAAAAAAAGGAAGAGGCAGCTGGAAAAAGAAGTTATATGGCAACTAAGTGTGGAACAGGGCTAGGGGTAGTTTCCCTCCTCCCAGGGAGGCAAGAACTTCATCTACCCAGTACCCTTCAGTCTCTTGTCATGTTACAGAGGCCAATGTATTGGAAATAAGTTGAAGACCATTGTGATATCGAGCGGGTGTAGGAATGTCCTGACCCCAGCTTGTTCCTCCATATCCTAATTGCCCATACTCTAAGGTCTGGAAAGGCCTTCTGGTACTCTTCCATGCCCTAAGTTTCTGTCTGCTACTGCTAAGGGTTCTGCGTAATTAAGCATGCTGTTTTTTGTCTTGGTTTCTGTCTTTTGCCTTGCCCTCTCAAGGTCAAGGACTCTGTACACTTGCTAGCTGTAGACAAAACAACGTTGCAGATGAGACTCGCTAGGTGGCACCTGCTCTTGGCTTGAGACCAAGAGCCAAGTAACACCAGACGGTGGGCGTGGAGAAGTTAGCTTGTCCCAGATGCATGAGGACTCTTGAACATTCTATGGAAGACAGCCAAGTCTTCCGGGGCCGGGGGAGGTATGAATACACACTGTACTATCAGGTGGGGAGCTCAGCATGGTCTGCCAGCTACAGTGCCATGCATATTGGCTACCAGCGGGGGTTTCCTTTGCCACTTTCTGCATGGGCTCCTGCCAGTGGCTGAATGAAAGGACTTGCTTGGTGAGAATATCCATCTTTATGTTATCTAGGCATGACAGGGTTAAAGTGGATTCCATCTGCAACTATATCCTAATACTGCTTACATGCTTAAGTTGTTTAACCTGCTTGCTGTTGAATAAATCTGAGACTTTTTCATCTACAACTGGTGTCTTTTGCTGCCTCCAGATCCTATAAAAAGAACCCCCTTGCCTTTGGTGAACTTGCCAAGCACCTTTGGTAAAAACAACCTAAAAAAGTGCTTCGTTGTGCTACCATGGTCTGGATGTTGAGCTCCCCTTTTTTCCATTATTTCTCTACACAAATACACCACGCACTCCAATATCACACAGGTGAAAACCTGGAGGACACATTTGGTCAAAGAACATCAAAATGCAGTCAGGATGGTAAAAATTATTAACAAGGAAAAACATACACGTTAAGAGTAGCTGCAGCAGTTTGCTTTGCCTGAGCCTACTATGAAGGGCAAGATTTTGCATTCCTCTGCTCTTCTCCTTTCATCCATAACCATAAACTACTTACACACTTTGAACTCAAGCCTGCAGTTGGCACCAAGTGGAACTCAAACCCATAGTTGGCAGTTTACTACAGTGGTGGGATGTGAACCCCCTCCAATATTGTAAGGGTTACCCCTGAACCCTTAGAAATGTTAGGGCTCCAACCCCGAAAACTGTTGGGGCAACAATGCTGAAAACTTAAAAAAAACCCACACAGGGCCAGACCTAAAATATTAGATCCACACAGATTACCTTGGGTAGTCTTTGGGATTGTGGGTGAGCTCTGAATCAGCCTAGAAAGATCCCCAACTCTGGCCAAAGGGACTTTCCCACCCCCAACAAGAATGCAGTCCAAACTACTACTTACATGAGCAAAGAGCAGAATCCTTTATTGTGAAAGGCAGGGATGAAATAGGCTTGGGATGACCATGATCTCAAAAAGCATACAGCGCATGTGCAAGAGTATTTGGTTTCTCAGGATTAAACTTCTGATACACGGTTGACAATATAGTAACTTCTGGTTAACAATCAAAAATGACCCCTGTATCACACATGTATTTGCTCAGCAGCTAAGTGCAAGAAATACTGTTATAGAAAGCACTGGGAACCCAGGCTGAGAACCTAGGCATTGAGTTTGGCCAATTAATGTCAGCATAATTTAAAGTAGCACAAGGGGCTGACAACAGGAACTACCTTTAAAGTTGCCTGGAATTCAAAATGGAAGAACTTTTGTTAGGCAAATACAAAGAGAGAGTTTCTTTAGCTTGGACATTTAAGCTGACAATACCCTCTGTGGCTTGAACTGACCAGGAAGCTGAATCTCTTAACAGCCCTACGAAGTAGGCCAGGGAAAAGGTGGGAAACCAGGCCAAGGAGGGGAGTGGGAAGAGTTAAAAAAGAACTACAAAATGTTAAAACAAGATGAGAAAGCGGCACAGCAAAGATTTAACACGGATCGTCTCTGCCGAACCCTGGCCATTTCCGCACTAGACTGTTGCAGCGCGGTTATTCCACTTTCAACATCCCATGGAATCCTGGGGTAAGACCCCGCCTTAAACTGCAAACCCCAGGATTCCACAGGATGCTGGAAGTGGAACAATCGCGCTATAACAGCCTGGTGCGGAACGGCCCCAATGGTGCGCCCTGAAGACATTTCTTCTCCCTCCCTCCCTCAGCCGGGTCTCCAGCATTTGCGTGTGGGGCGACTCCCCGCCGCACCCCCTACGGCTCAAGAGGCGCGCGGCGTCTCCTCGCGAGGAGGAGGAGGGGGGAGCGCGCCCCGCTTTTGCTCTGGCGCCCATCCCCTCCCGGAAGCTTCTCCTTACTTTCCAGCCGGAGCCGCCGCCCCGAAGGCTGACAGGGGCGAGCCCTTCGCGGCAGCAGCGGCGCGAGGCCGGGCTGACCGCGGCCTCCTCGACGGAGCGACGGGGCTCCGAAACATCCAGAAAGGGGTGGAAACCAACGCTTCACGGGCGCCCGGCCGGCAAGCGGAGGAGGCTCCCCCAGGAGCGTTGACGTTTTTTGAAAAGATTCAGTTCGTTGAAAGTCAACGAATAAAACAACGAACGTAAACAAACCGCCCCAGGCGGATACTTAGGGTTAGAAGAAGAGGGAACCTCCCGACCGCCAGCCTCAGAAGTGCCCAGCGCCTTCCTTATATAGGGGTCCTTATTCTCCCGATTAACCCGCCTCCTTGCGTTTCATTGGCTAATGGAGAGAGACTTGGCACTTCTCATTGGTGCAGAGTGGGAGACGTAATAGAGCGGGAGTTTGCAAAAGGAGAAACCACGCCCCTTGGTTCCCCTTATTCGTTGCTTTGGGAATGGGGCGTGTCTAGGCAGAGGACCCGCGTGTGTCCTGTTCAAACGTGCACGCATGCGTGTTTTCCAGTAGTAAGAGAAGTGGATGTTGGGGTAGTTTTGCAAGATTTATGTTCTTAAGCGCAGGATTATTCAACGAACCCACCGCGAAGGCTGCTTCCGAAACTCTGTTTTGATGTACTGTTGTATTCATTTGCTCTCGCATCCGTTCCTGACTTTAAAGCTGAACCTAAGTTGATAGAGGGTTTTTTTTTGGAGGGCATAGCAGTGTGGTGTAGTGGTTTGAGCGTCGGATTACGACTCTAGAGATCAGGATTTGAAGCTCGGCCGTGGAAACCCGTTGGGTGACTCCGGGCAAGTCACACTTTCTCAGCTTCAGAGGAAAGCAAACGCAAACCTCTGAACAAACCTTGCCAGGAAAACCGGGTCATAGGTTCGTCTTGTGGGCTCTGCAAGTCGGAAAGGAAGGCACACAGCCAACACAACTGGTTGTCTTAGCGGTGTAGATGTACATCTCAGAACTCCTGGACCATATAGACAGCACTCTGGAAAGGCTTTAATACCAGCAAGCAAATACTAAGGCCATTGCCGCACTATGCTGTTGCAATGCTATCATTCCACTTTCCACATCCTATGGACTCCTGGGGTTTGCAGTTTAGGGAGGGGCATTTAGACTTCTCAGCCAGAGAGCTCTTTGGCCTCAGTAAAACTACCAATCCCAAAATTTCACAGGATGTTGAAAGTGGAATGATCTAATACATAAAAGTGAAAGTTTGTTTGTCTGTGTCAGGCGAAGACCTCATATGATTGGCTGCCTAAGAAGAGTCTATGGAATCCTGGGGTTTGCAGTTTAGGGAGGGGCCTTCAGAATTTTCAGCCAGAGAGCGCTTGGTCCTGGCCGGTTGCTATGGAGACAAGGCCTAGCAGCAAGGAGGAGGGCAGCATATTGCCTTAGGAACCCGACCTCTGTATGTTAATAACTCTGAATCCAGACTGGATTGGGGAACATGGGGAAACATTACATGTAGAGGACAAAGGCAGTTTGAGGAATTAGAGACACAGAATCTCAAATCTTGCTAACAAGTATTACCTATGGGAAAATAAAATTCTGGCCAAGGCTGGGTATGTATGCTAGTAGCACTTTAACAGTATAGTGTGGAAATGGCCTAAGTCTGAAACACTTAAGAATTGGAAAAACTGTTAAAAATTTAGTAGTGTACTGAGATAAAATAGGTTAGAATTTGATGCTTGTCTGCTGCCATCTACTGGTGTGTTGTAATTTTCTTACTTGTGAAGATTAGGAGAGAAAGAGACTGGAAAGAGGGGTGTAACTTGAAGCTCTTCTTTCTCACAGTAAGGATTTTTACTGTTTGGAAAGTTGAGAAAATGAAATTGATCAGGACATCAGTAAAAAGTCAGAATAGTTGTGTTTAAGTTGAGTCATACCTCAGTTACCAAAGAAGCTCCTTTTTACAAAGTCTTTTCATGCCTGCCCAGCCTCCCTTCTCATCCTCTGTCTAGCTGGAAGCCTTTTTAGCTGCATCGACACTGGAAAGATGGTGCAGGAGGGTGGAGAAAATGTACTTACAGACTGTAGCAATACCTCTGCAGCAAGCAAAGCAATCAAGTTTGAGCTGAGCATGGGATTCTACTCTAGTTGATCCTGCTTTAACTGTATGTGGTTCCCTGCAGTTTGCAAGGTATACAGCAACTGCCTCTGGAATCCCTTAGTGAGTGTGCGTGAATGGCAAGAAGAGAATGGGTGAGTTTGCCTGACCAGCTATACCCAGCATGTTTAAAAAGTCATAAATCTATAAGCTTGACCATTAAATGAAAATTATATAGAAGTTAGGGGCTAGTGAAAGAAAAAAAATCTCTGGATGCATTTTTGAAAAAGCTTTCAAATGCTTTCAAGAAGGTTCAGGATGCTTTTGCTGACTTATCCAAAGCCCACCTGGACCTTTCACATGTGTGTATTTTTTTTCATTTCTAATAAAACATTTGCTGAAGCATGTTGAATTGTTCTTTTTCATGGCCTAGGAACCTATCCCACAGAAAATCAGCTTTTCAGTAAACCAGGTGAAATCATTGTCAAACTGCTTGTTGAAGGTATCTGATTGTTCTAAACTTTAGGTCAGTTCAGCTTAAAGTAACTCTCTCAGCTCTCTAAAGAACTCACTATGTAAGAATAAGACCTGAATAGTATAGTAAAGCAAACTAAAAAAAAGAAGAAGCATGTCCTAGCATTTCTTTTTCGCTACTTCCAAAGTTTGTTCAACTTCTGTTATCTCCCTCACCTTCTTTTAAGGCTGCACAATGTGCAGGCATGCACCTACTTCTGTTCTTCTTAGGCATCTTAGAAAAGTACATATCTAGTCCTTAAGCAGTCTGGTGTAAATAAAATATCCAGATCCCAAGTAGACACAGTGAGAAGAAGCAGAAAAGTTCTAAAATTTAGCAGCGATGTATTTAAGTCTTTTATTCTAAGTCTCAAATCTCTGCCTTTAAGTCTCAAGTCCTTGAAGATACTTTCAAGTCAAGTCTCAAGCCTGTAAGCTAACCTTATACCTCAACCAAAATTCCGGAATTGTTGGATAGAGTGAAATAAATTCAGTTTTAACAATTTAAGCAGAGTAGGCTCTCCACATTTGCAATTTTGCCATCTGCAGCTTCAGAAGTGGGGAATAGGATCCTATCTTACTCTCCATTGCTGAAGATTCAAAAGCTTTAGAAGGAAGGATCCTTCTTCCTCAGCCCTACCACATTTGCTGTTCCCCTCTGAGGAATGGACCCTGCACTCTGGGGGCGAGTCTTGTCTTTTGCTCCTTGGAAACATTTTAGAAGGCGCTTCCGATATGCAGCAAGGAGAGGCTGCTGAGCAGACCTCAAGCCCATTGCCTAACCTGTTTGCTATTCTCCTCTAAGAAATGCACCCACATTTTGGACTTGAGAGAGATTGTCATGTGACTAGCAGGCAAAAAGAGATGGAAGCCCTGTTCAAAGTAATAAGGTTTCTGAATGAATACGTTATTTTACTGAACCAAGGGCATCAAGTCAGTCATTAAAAATATACAAGTCTCGAGTCAAGTCGAGTCAGTGCATCAAGTCAAGTCACTGAAGCAAGGTATGTCCAACCTGAGTTCGAGTCTGTCGACTCCAGTCTACATCACTGCCATTTAGTTGGAATATTCACTAGAAGATGGTGGGGCCTTAGCTCCAGCAGCAGTAGACGTGGCCTTCTTCTTTTCTCTGGTTATGGTTGAATTAAATAGAAGGTTAAAAGACTGCTTCCTAAAACATTTTCTAGTGTTGGTCAGAGAAGTCATATTTGAAAAGTTTTTGAAACCATGTAAAAAGCATGAAGTGTGTCCAGTTTTGGAGAAAAAATGAAATTTTGAAGTACTTGTACTCTTATCAAATATAAAACTGCATTACAGGTGCCTTAGCAGTGTAATGTTTTATTCCTATCTGAGCACATAAAGTTGCACTATTTCATGTATTTTATAAATTTAGAAACATAAAGTGCTTAGTTTTGTACAAGCAAAATTATGAATATCCCTTATATAAAAGAGAGTTCTGAATTGTTATGCTCTGTGCTATTTAAGCATCTATATCAGTTTCTGCCTTCAAGACTGACAACATTTTGTAATAACATTTTATAATGAAGTGAACAGTCTCATGTAGTCCTCTTAAGGACTATCCTAGTAGTGTACCCGAATATAAAGTTGAACTTGATTCTGATCATTCTGAACTCCTTCATAGGGGATTATCACAAGCAATGACTCTCCCTTCTCTGTTTGCTCCTCTAATGAAGATGGCAGTACCCACTAGGCAGAGAAATGTATCTTAGAGTTAAGCGTTTACAAATGCTAAAATGGGATGGAGACAAGAATGGTGTGTAAGCTCTGCTCCCTAGTGTGCCTGGGCACCTGAAAGTTAGACCTTGTGAAGTCTGAAGATGGTTCTGTAACCGTTGTTGTTACATGTCTTCAAGTCGTTGCCAACTTAGGGCAACTCTATTTGCTGTGTGTAGTTACAGAGCTGCTGCCTAATATCCTAAAGGCACCAGAACCCCTCTGGTCTTGAAAGCTAAGCAGGATCACCACTGGTTAATACTTGGATGGGAGACCAACAACAAATACCAGGTACTATAAGCTCTGTTCCAGAGGAAGGAACTGGCACAACCACCATAAGTCAACAAGTGACTTGAAGGCACATACACACACACACACACACACACACACACCATAAGTCAACAAGTGACTTGAAGGCACACATAGAGTATCACACTTAGGGCCTTTCCACACTACACTGTTATGGTGCTATTATTCCACTTTCAACTTCCTGTGGAATTCTGGGGTTTGTAGTTTACTGAAACCAAAGAGCTCCCTGGTTGAGAATTCTAAAGGCCCCTTCCTAAACTGCAAACCTCAGGATTCCATAGGATGTTGAAAGTGGAATAATAGCACTATAACAGTGTAGTGTGGAAGTGGCCAAGATTAAAATGCAGTTATACCCTGCTCAAGGAGAAAAAAGAAAAACAAAAACCATGTTTATAACATCTGTATTAAAACAAAACATTTTAAATAGACTGTGGCAGTGGCGGAGCTTGGAGCGTGGGGGGGGCATGCAGGGGCGTGGCCAGGGTGTGAGGAGGTGTGGCTACAGGCCAGGATGGCCCCAAAACATTGCTGCCCTGGGTGAATCTCCCCCTGCCCACACGTCCCTACGCAACTAGACTATGGTTAAACATGTTTTTTGTTGCTGTGGGCCTTCAGGTCATTTCTGATTTATGGCAAGCTTAAGGCATACGCAACTAACATTAAACATCAGCTTAACAAAAAATTACTACAGAATAACTGGGAAATAGTATATAACTTGATGGAGACTAACACGTACACCCTAGCATACTTCCTAACTGGAACTGTAATTATCCAAGAACTAATATGTATTTGAGTGTTACCCTGTAGATTGGGGGTCCCGGGAGGGGTGCCCAAATGACCAAACAAACCAAGCAAAGATGGGGAAATTAGCTGGAGCACTCTCTTCAGCTAGTGAGAGGCAGGGTAACTTAGCGGGAATCTTTTACCCTATGTATACAGGCTCAGGTCAGTGAGCAGTCAGACAGTTGAAATGGCAACAATGACATTTATTAACAAGCAGACAATTATTAAGAAAACACAACCACGCAGCTAACTAGAAATAGGAAAGAGAGTTTTGGGGGAAATGGGTGATACACCACCTTTCTCGTAGTCCTGAAGAAGTCCAATTGAAGAGAAGAAACTCAGCACAGCGGCCAAGAGGAGCTCGCAGAACAAAGTGACGGCAAGGCTGGATGGCACCCTGGAGCGGTCCAAGGAAGCTCTCGGAACTGGGTTTTTTTATTTAAGGACGGTATGACCGTGGGCTAGTCTGGTCTTGGGCGAAAACAATGAGTTTTGGGCTTGAGACAATGTCTCCGAAAGGTCAGAATTTACGTGATTGAGTTAAGGTCCGAATTGACAATAGTATGGCCGGTATGTAGATACAGCTAGCTTGGCAGTTGAGCACTCAGCTCGCCAGGGTGCCCGCTCGGGGCAGAGGTCTCTTTGTTTTGACATGTATCTGTAACGAGGGTGTTTGTTTCGGGAGGTCTCCTAAAGCAGATCTGGCAGTTTCTGGCTTGCCTTGGTGTAAACAAGTATGAGTCAGCATATAATAGCCATGCCTAGCTTCGTGCTTGTTCGGCGGCCTCACAAACACTTGGCTGAGGGTGGCAGAACAGGGCCGAATTGTGATATCAAAAATGATATCTAAAGTTTACCAAAGGCCAGGCCAGTTCACGGTGATAACATGAAAGTATCATTTAATTATGATGAGAACCAGAAAACTGATTCCATAATCTTTTCCTATGCAATCTTTAACATACCCTGCTTTGGCTCCCATCCTGGGAGAAAGGGGAGATATAAATTAAATAAACAATAACATGTTCGTGCACTGCTAAGTCCCACTGAATTCAGTAGATCATACTTCCTAACAGTATTTAAAACTGTAGCTACAGATTACAATCTTAACCTACAGGTTATTTGGAAGATATGGAGATGGGAACAAGAACCAGAGCACTCTTTATGGCTGAATAGATTCAGTAAACAATATTAGAAAAAAGGAAGCAAGTATGGGAAGGAGGAGTTAAGACTTGGTCAAACTGAATACATAAGCTTGATAAACTAGATGAAAAGGACAGAAAACAAAACTATTGTCAAATGAATAGTTTAGAAATATTTAAATCTTGTCTGCAAAATTTAGACATTTTGGATTGTGCTCAAGAAGAATTATTATATAAAGCATGTGATAGGTAAGAGATGAATGAAATTATCTGGTTATACTAACATTTTAAAAAGTTTTTGTTAGATATGCCAGGAACTTTTTCTCCAAAAAACTGGTTATTGAGATGGTGTGTAATTATATTGCAATTTGTTAATATTTTTTAATAGAACATGTTTTGATGGATTGTTTTAGAGGTATTAAATAGAGCTGTGTGGCTTCAAGTCTTCCCTGCCATGGCCTTTGAGGTAGGTGTTAGCTAGTTCTCTGCATAACTCAGCCTTTCAAAAATAATACTGCAAGTTTGCAGTCCTTCTTGTTACCACGCCATACACTCCTATTCTGTGGGATGTGCTATTTTCATAATTGGGCATATTTCATGGCTAAAACACATGTTTGAAAGTGTACTGGCTGTACGCATATGCCAGGTCAGGATGACCTCAGACATGATCAGGTCATAAATTCAGAGAGGATTAGGCAGGAAAACCTGATACTGATGGGCTTGGGCTAATCCTTTCAAAAACTGTAAGTTGCGTGCACTCCCAAAAACAATAGGAGGTGAAACTGTCCAGGTGAAGCAATCAGGAATCGTACTGTGAGCACATCCTACCACAACCTTTCCCATTCACCTTACCTGGCCAAAACATTAAGAAATTGTCAAGACTCCCATCAATGTTTTCTCACCTAAAGTTAAGTCAATCAGCCCATTCTGGACTTGTTTGTCAGTTTTGTGGGAAGGCCACTACCACTTTGTCCACACACCCTCCTTCAGGGCAGGAAATAAGGTATAAAAACCCTAGTTCCAACCCTAGTAACTTGTAGTAGTTTGGACATAGCACATGGTGTCCAGATCTCTGTTCCTTTGTGCTGCCTTCAGACTCGCTATCTGAGCCACTCTGGTTCAACCTTCTGCTTCAGGATTGGTAACTATTACCTTTTCAACCCAGTTTCTCTCTATCCAATCTTTCTTGCCCCATTTTCTGATAGCCTTGTACAGTTCTTGAGGGTGTGTGATTTCTTGTGTGTTTGCTCATTCCAAATAAAGTACTCTGTTTAACTTTTAACTGGTGTCTTCTCTGCAGTTAGTACTGGTATACACACAGGTGAAAAGATCCTGCTGTTACCCTCCTCTTGCAGGCCTCCTTTGAGCTATAATTTCTCACATTCCAATGAGACGCTGGCATTGCAAGTGGACCCCAAAGTCCTCCACCTCTTAGGGTAACATTCAAGGCAAATGTGGACTGGCTACTGCAGCCTTGTTTCAGTATACCAGCTTGCATGTGGAATCTTGTTTCTAGGAGCTTGCCTGGAAGCTAATGGAAATATTTCATATACCTAAATCTAGTGACCCAGAGTGGAACAAACTTTCATCTGGAATACATAAGAAATTTTCAGCCTTTTTGAATGCTTCCCTTGAATAGTTTCCCTTTAACACACCAGGAAGTTTAGAAGTGAGATAAAATGCTTTCTTAAAGAGAGTATCTTAATCATATCTATATAGTCATATATATACATATACATATTTGGGGGTGCTCCTGGATTCAACTCAGATCTGGCCATGGTGACACATGCCTAGATTACATCCTGGCTGGATTACATGCTCTGTTTGGGGGCTGCCTTTGAAAACTGTTCAGAAACTTCAACTGGTCCAAAGAGCCATAGCCAGATTGTTAACTGGAGCTGGCTACAGAGATCACACAACTCCCCTACTGCAACAGCTCCACTGGCTGCTGGTCTGTTTCTGGGCACAGTTCAAGGTACTGGTGATGACCTTTAAAGTCCTACACAGCTCAGGTCCAGGATATTTGAAGGATCATATTCTCCCTTATGAACCAGCTCAGGCTCTGAGATCTGCTGAAGAGGCCCTTCTCTCCATCCCACTACCTTCCCAGGTGCGTCTGATGGGAACATGGGAGAGGGCCTTCTCAGTGGCTGCTTCCAGGTTCTGAAACTCCCTTCCCAGAGAAATCAGACTGGCACTCTTCCTACTATCTTTCTGCAATCAAGTAAAGACATTTTTATTCAGACAGGTGTCTGACATGTGATTATGGCCCTTTCCTCATGGGGGGCGAAACGGGGCTGCGCACGCAGGGGCAGAGCTTACCCGCGAGCGGGTTGCTCCATCCCTGCAGACAGCGCGGATCCACTGTTCTAAACGCCACCGAATTTCGGCGGTGTTCGGCAGCACTCGGCGGCACCCAAAATGGCGGCCGGTGGCTTCCAGCGGCGCTCCGCCAATCGGGACAGCGCGCCAGCCGGAAGCCCACCCTCGGGCAGATCTGCAGGGACGCGCTACCGCGTCTCTGCAGTTCTTCACCGGGGGCTGCCACAGGGCAGCACGGGTGAGTTTTATAAAAACCACTTGTGAAGGTGGTTTTTATAAAATTCACAGCGCCACCCCCGCGGCTGCACTAGAGCAGTTTGAGGTCTAGAACCTCACTTTTTTAAACTGCTCTAGCACACCCCCCGGTGAAGAAGACCTCCAAGAGAGGTCGCCCTCGCGTGGGCAATATGCCCGTGTAGAAATGGCCTATATGTGGCCTGTCTGATGAAATGTACTGGATATTGTGTTGTTGATGAGTGTGTGAATTTTTCATTATGCATTTTAACATTCTGTTAATTCTTTTTGGTTGTTTAATTATGATTTAACTTTAGTGTTCTGTGGGTCTTAACTATGGCCATTTCCACACGGGCATATTGCCCACGCTAGAGCGACCTCTCCAGGAGGTCTTCTTCACCGGGGTCTTCACCAGAAGCTGCCGGCCGCCATTTTGGGCGCCGCCGGGCGCTGCCGAAATTCAGCGGCGTTTGGAACGGCGGATCCGTGCTCTTCGGAGGGACGGAGCAACCCGCTCGCGGGTAAGCTCCACCCCTGCGTACGCGGCCCCGTTTCGGGGCCCCCCCCGTGAGGAAAGGGCCATATCTTTTTAATTGTTGTAAGCTGCTGTGAGTCTTAACCTGGGGGGAAAATGGAGTATAAATAAAGATGATGATATGCAGATGTTCCATTTAGATATGAAGGTTGTTTAGCTGCTTCTCCTAGTCCCCAACACTTGCTGTATGTAATCTAGCAGTTATTTAAAATGTTCCAAATCAGTTTTTTCCCTACCAGTTGAGAAACAGAGAGAAATTTCTTGGATTACTTGTGCACCATTTTTAGAAAGACTATAAAGAGAGTGTGATAAGAGCTGCAATGTGAGTTAAGATACTGTTATTCCTTATGCAGCAACTTGATCATGGTTTTACATTGTATGATAAAGTGAATAACTTTTCTGCCCTTTTATGGGCTAAAAATGGGTCCAAGATGAAGCAATCAGGTGACTTATTATGCAGTCGGCTGCAATGAACACTGAACAAATGCTCAACCGTGACTGGTTTTTGATTTTGTAAATGAATCTGTCTAGTGTATTCAGAGATTTGGCAGGTTTTATCTTCATGATATTGCAGAGAAAATCCAGATGAAGAATTTCATCACAACTTTCCTAAGATTCTTCTGAGTCCATGTGCTGACTAAGCTTGTGCATATTTACATAAAAGCAGCCCTTAGCAGGTTTACTTCCATGTACTTAGAACAATGCTATTATAAACTTAGTTTGACAAAGAGGCTGATTTTTTTTTGATAAAATAAATAACATCAAAGAGGTTATGAAAAGGCCATTGTGTTTTGAAATAATTATCAAGGAGGTACATTTAGGTTTGTTTACATCTTTAATCCACCAGTGTTACATGATGGATCGTGCCATGGTTAGCCTACCACAACAATTTTTGAAGTTAAATTGATATGCTTAACCAACTAGTTAATGGATGCATTTCATTTGATCTAGCAATATGATTTCAGTGCTAGATAATGAGCAGAGCAAGAAGGGATTATAATTCAGGAAGAAAGCACATACATAGCATGCAAAAAGCCCCAATTTGGTCTGTGATAAATCCAGATTAAAAAAAAAATAGGTGCCAAAGTCAGAAAAGGTCTACGTTTGAGACAAATTGAATTCTTTCTAGTCACTATAATCAGCACTGAGCTAGATGGCCCTATGGTTTGATTCAATATAAGGTAGCATCATGCATTAATAAAATGATAGTGGAACAGTGATGTTTAAATGAAATGTAGAAAATGATTGATTTTGGCTACAATAGTGCTTCTTTTCCAACAGCAGATGGCAACAGACATTCATGTAAAGCAGAGCTAAAAGCTAGACCTCATCACAGGGCTCTTGAGAATGAAAATACAATAAACATTTGAAGTAGGGGTGGATTTAATCCTTAAAATGCTTGTATTTCTACAGCCATTGCTTATACTAAACATTGCTATGCTTACCAGTAGAAATTACAGAGTGCTCTAAAATGTCTTCCGTTGTCTAAAATTATTAGGCCTCTCTGGGACTAGATGAGTACTGTAGAAACATCTTGTTATACAGTCCCATTTTTTCACAGTGGAAGTGGATGTGTATTTTTAATGCATATATTTTGAGTGACTATTGAGAGACTTGACATGCTGGGTTAAGGCTGCAGCTGGTAACGTGTTCCTAAACCCATTGACTGCAACGGGACTAAGTGGCAAAGTCACATGACTGTTCTGTTTATGGATAGTTAATTTCTCACTGACTCACCCCATCTTGGAATGTGCCACAATCATGGCAAATGGGTCTCTGAAGCATTGGTTTTGCACACCATTGCTCAGCCCATGTTGTGAAGAGGGCTGAAGAAAACTAGTCTGTTTCTTGGTTCAGATAACTTGTGCATAGTCTGGATAGGAGAGAAGAATAAATTGGACTTAAGTATGTGTAACAGTGAAGGATTACTTCCTTTAGGGAAGCAAATATAATTGCTTTTATAGAAGTTCCTTGAATTTCACAGTTAAGGATCTTGTGCATAATATGTTCCATACTTCTAACATTTCCAGTTCTTAAATATATATCATTTAGAACACTTCCAGCTCTTAAGTATATATCACTGTGCAATCTGCCGATGAGTTGATGTTGATAGTAACAGGTTTAGTTCTGTATCTGTGTAGTTAGACATTTAGCAGCCAATCCTGTGAAATGGACAAACTGTTTGATGTGGGTATCTCTTGGTCTTTGTACAAGGGCAGTGGACATGCCAAAGTAGTGCTCTGACACAAAACACCACTGGCAAATGTTGGCAATGTCAGTGCATGTCACAATGTCCTTCTTGTACTTTCCCACATGGATTCCTGACTTATGAAACAGCTGCATACTTGTAATTGTGGCTGATTTCAGAAATTGCTTTTATAAATTTTGCTTGAGCTTTTGGAAGAATCAGGCATCTTGGAATGCGAGTTTGTTGCAGCTTTGAACTGTATTGGTTGTAGTTGCAAAAATAATTTCTCCAGGGCTACAAAAAAATTGGGTTTATTATGGTATATGTAATTTCCCCATCATGTGGCACTGCTGAATGGTGCTTACCTTCATCTGTTGAGAAAGATGAACAGATTTTCCAGTCTGTGCTTTCTGGTCATAACCAAGCTCCTGTATTCAGTTGTGACACGAACACACGGATTTAATTCTTCATGGGTTATCAAATCACCAACGTGTCATCTTGAAAGAATTATGGGATATCATGCTTCTTCTGATGGTTTATGTTGAAAATATTCAAGATTAAAGAGGTTAAAGCATACTCACAGCACTAAGTAACTCTTATCAAGAGATATTGTTGTTGTTGTGTGCCTTCAAGTCCTTTCCAACTTAGGGTGACCTTAAGGTGAACCTATCACAGGGTTTTCTAGGGGCTGAGAATGTGTGATGTGCCCAAAGTCACCCAGTGGGTTTCCATGGCTGAGTGGGGAATCGAACCCTGGACTCCAGGGTCAAAGCCCAATGCTCAAACCATTGTGCCATGCTGGCTCTTAGCAAAAGGTATAAGGTTCAAAGTACCTCTTTAATCTTGAATACAATCAATTGGTCTACATACAATAACTTTATTTTTTTAAACTACTATAATGAGATTCACCATTTACTGACAGAATATCTATGAAAGTTCTTCAGCACAGGAAACAGCTTGAGCCACTGATGATGTACAAACCATACACACTTATCTTGTTCCAAAATATTTGTTTCAATATAAGCCAAAGTTCTTATCTCACGTTGCAGGATCACAATCTAGTGGCAGTTTCATACTACGCTTTTGACAAACAATTTTGAACAAGCAGAGCACAGCAATGAAAGGAATGAACAACTAACATCTGCTAATTTTGCTTCTCTCTGTTTCTTATGTCCTAATTCCCTCCGGTAGGTGTCTATCTGCATATTTATAAGATGGTGCTGAAATAGTTAGACAATT
Source organism: Iguana delicatissima (assembly GCA_948472985.1). NCBI lineage: Eukaryota > Metazoa > Chordata > Lepidosauria > Squamata > Iguanidae > Iguana > Iguana delicatissima. The sequence continues at coordinate 108,416 of CAOKZL010003171.1, forward strand.
TCTTTTGGATCTTTTCATGTGTTCTTCCAAACAGAAGGCCAGAAAATGATTGGTTTTGATGTTTTTTAATATCTTTTTTTCCTGGGTTGTTTGATAGCACTGCATCCCTCTGATCCTGTTCCAAGAAATTATCTACGATTACAGCAGGAATCTTGGAAGATAAGTCGGGGAGCGGGAGAATAGAAATCTCCAGTAGTATGTTGAGAAGTTTTCTCTTCTTATTTGTGTGTGTATTACAATAAAAAAAAAGCAGTCTTTCAGTCTAGGACATGCCTATGATCCTGTTAGCTAGAGATTATGTGTCATTATTTTGATGTCACTGTTCTTAAGGCTGTCACAGTTCCTGAAGAAAATGATGCAACACAGCTGACAGACAGAACAGAACATATTTTTCAGCAGAAACCACCAACAGTCTCCTTCGAGGGCAGAAGGCTGTTGGCTCTTATGTGCAGAATTGTTAGTAAAGAGTTTAAACAGAGCATTGGGTAAACATGTGCAGCTTGTTCATTATAAGTGACCAGGAACATATTTTGTTTCCATCTGTGTTGGCCATGCATCAAGTCTGTGCTTAAGATACAGCCTAAGATTAATTGATTGCTGTTCTAATGAATTCTTCACTTACAAATACATTTCAAACACAGATGTCCTCCTGAAATGTCAGTCTTGTGTCAAAGTATATGAGAAGATCTGTAAAACATACCATGTTGTGTTTAAAAGGTCTTGAGCCCTTCACCAACTTGTAGCTTGTAGCTTGCATGAGAGCTATTTTCTGAAATTCACAATCATTTTTTTTTCATTTTTATTTGAACTATATAAGCTAAGAAAATGCTATGAAATTCATGGGATCACCATAAGTCAACAGGCAACTTGAAGGTATCTACACATATAAAAGTTCAGGAAAAATATTTAATGAATGAACCTTGAAACATCAGGTGCACGTGGATAAGAGGTATCTCTGTGACTGGTAAAGGTATACCAAGTAAGCTGAATGTATAAGAAAGTGGCTGGACTAAAAATAATATTGTTTGTAGTCCCATGGAAGACCTGACTTTGATGTTAAATGAAGTGATCCATTCTCTCTCATGCACATATTCCATTGCAAAGAAAGCAGCATTATACTCAGTCAGACCACCTGTCTATCTAGCTCAATATTACCAACACTGGATTTTAAGTTCTGTTTGTTTGTTTGTTTATTTATTTATTTATTCATTCATTTGATTTATATCATGCTTTTCTCCCAAATGGGACTCAAAGCAGATTGCTCTGTAAATTAAAACAGAGCATTTAATACAATATGGAGTACAGACATTTAAAAAATGATACACTCCGTTAAAACTCTACTTTTGAAACATTAAAAATTAGACGCTTAAAGCTTGAAATACACATTACCCTACAAAATCCAACAACAGTTTCAGCGAGGATTCTTTTCTAGCTCTACCTAGAGATGCCAGAGATTAACTCTGGAACTTTTTGTGTGCAAAGGAGGTTCTCTGTCACTGACCTCCAGTCTTTCCCAAACTCTACTTAGGAGAAGAGGGTGTCTTGGAAATCTTTCAGTCATAAGGTCATCATTAGTCGAAGCCAACTTGATAGTAATTAATAACAACAACAAGAAGAAGAAGGCTTTTTCCCACTACAAACATTATGCAAAATGGCTAACCCTAAACATAAGACAAAGGAGAAAAGGATAAATGAAAATATTAATGCACACTCATTTAAAAAAATCAGTGAAAGAATTAATAAACATCACCTGCCGGTTGAAGCCTATCTTAGCAAACATCTTAGAAAATAACTGTCATTTTTCTCATAATGAAAATGCCTTTGCTGCCTGGCAGAAAGACAACAAAGATAAAGCTTCCAGGTTCTCTTAGGAGAGAGTTTCAGAATCTAGGAGCAGCCACTAAGAAGGCCCCTCCATTCCTGCCAAGTTGGCCTTCAGTAGCAATGAAATAGAATGAAGACATCTCTCAAAGGTCTTAAAGCCTAGACGGGGCAACTGTGGGACTATGCACTATTTAAAATAGCTTCCTTCCAAGAGGTGTAAGGCTTTATAGCCAGTACTGCTGTTTGAATTATGCTTAGAAATAAGCCAGTAACCATTGAAACAGTTTAATAAAGGAGTTGCATACAGTTTTCCCTGGTCAACAGTCTGGCTGGACAAGCTGGATTCCAAATACTTTTCAAAGGCAGTCCCACATACAGTGTGGCATTCACATGCTGGTGTCACTAGTTCTCCAAACCACTTGACCCAGCAGTCCCATGGTTATGTTTGTGCATATCTCATCCTGAAGAGAAGAGAGCAGATAAAAAGATGGCCCTTGAAGTCTCTGTAATGCTATGATTCCATGGTTTTACATGTTGTATGCTTTATTAATCCCTAAATTCAATACTCTTCAAATCTCTCGATATAGGAGGGACAGTCCTGATTCATCCTCTGTCTTCCCACTTTTTCATCTGCTTTTAAAATGTTTCCGTTTTGCTGATTTCCCATGTTCCCCCTTTAGTTTTCAGCTTACTTCAACTACTGCAAACTGAGTTCTAAACGCAAAAGTGGTTTGCAATCAGTTAACTCAGCAGTGGGGACAGGAGAGGGCAGGAATGGAATCTTGCCTTTCTTAGTAGACTGGAAAAGCAAACTGCCGCAGCCTCTCCTAGCTTGTGTGTTCTTCCTCATTAATAAGTGTACCATCTTGGCCACACATGGCCCTATTTTCATGCTGAAAGGTTACAGAGTAGGGAATTATAGCACAACAGACCCAAAGTCTTCTCATCCATGGCTGTGCATTCTTATGTAGGAGAATGTTTGCTGCTTAGCAGCAGTTGGATAGAATATTGTTTCTCACACTTACCTATATTAGTAAAAAGACGGAGGCATTTATTTTGAGAACTGAAGCTTAACCTTTCTTGGGAGTACAATGGAATTCTATTTTTGTGAGATTGGGTTTAATTTCAATTGGACATCAAACACTTTAAAAGACTCCTGTGTTGTTGCTGTTTTAAATTCTAACTTGTGAATTATAATACAAAGATGGGGCTGGAGCTGAGGCAGAAACATTACTAACCATCCAATCATATGCATTTTTGTTTGGAAGCTCTGCATTCAATGGGGCTTATTGCTAAATGAGTTTGGGTAGCACTAGAACCTAACAGAGAAATTTTTGGTCAGTGTCCATGACACTGTGACATTGTTAACTTGTAAAATTGTTTAGTATGCTTTAAATCCCTTAAAAATCATTTTATTTTTACACTGTGTAATTTAGCCTTACTCGTCTTATTGTACACTTCCTTGAGATCTTTAGACAGAGGGTGGGATATAAATATTTTAGTAGATAAATAAATCATAAATAAATTATCTTCCTGAATCAAAATGGGCAGCATCTATTTTGCTACTCCATTAGACTTGCTTCCTCATTGTTTCTCGGTTAATTGGAATTTTTAAAAAAATAAAAGATATACGCTTGACTGTAATATAATCACTACTTATAACCAAAGGCTAAGTTAGGCCATTCCCACACTGGACTATTATAGTGCTATTATTCCACTTTCAACATCCTATGGAATCTTGGTGTTTGTGGTTTAGGGAGGAGCCTTAAACCCCAGAATTCCGTAAGAGGTTGAAAGTAGAAGAATAGCACTGTAACAGTCTAGTGCTGAAATAGCCTTAGTATTTTAATGATGTGTGATTTCTCTCCCCCTTCTTTGAAATACTGTGTTGGAAAAGTCTACTAATAAATATTTCTAGTTATTCATTGATAGGTGAACACGCTTGGTTTAGGACGTGATTGAAAGGACATGTGGTAGTGCTACAAGCAAAACACAGCTCTTAATCTGTCTTCAGATCTCTTGATATGGTCTAATGCTGGGTAGGAAAGGATCCATGTTGACAGCATTTCTTAAGACATGCTTCAAGGACAAAATTAAAACACTTCTTAGAGCTGAGACATCAATCAATGTAAGGATGTTCTTGTACTCCAAGAAACACATGGTATCGCTTGCCAATGACCTTAACATGCTAGCCAACACTGAAACTACTAGAGTAATTACAGATTACATTAAGTATCAAGCAAATGCCAAGAGTCAAGTACTAGACAGTTCTTTTATGTGTTATTGAAATAGATCCTTCCCAGAAGATTCAAACTAATAAAATTGAATTTGATAAAGCAATCAGGAAAAAGCAATTTAAAATCCTCCCCTATTTCTCCTTCACCGATGTGCTGGATACTCCTGTGTTGCATAGCATGAATGCAATGTATATTTTATATGTTTTTTTAAATTTTCTGTGTGTTGTTTATGTGTGTGGATTTGTATAGATCCTACTTTTCATCTTAGAACCTGTCACTTTGAAATACAGTGTGCCTGCCATATATGCAGGGGTTCCATTCCAGGAACCCGTATGTAAACCAAAAATAACAAACAAAAACAAAATTCATGCAGCTCATGCAGGTCCCATCGTAGTAAATGGATGTGATGTGCATGCTCCTGTACCCTTGCGGGTGCATGCCTGCTGCACCTATTGACTATAATGTGAATGACCACACAATCTCACAGAAGAGGGAGCACTGCATGTGTATAGTTTAAACTTTAGGCTCAAGTAGTGCTGCGCTAGCTATGCCTAAATACCCTAAAAATGACAGATCTTGTCTGATCTTGGAAGCTAAGCAGGGTCAGCCCAGGTAAGTACTTGGATGGGGGACTTCTGAGGAATACCAGGTATTGTAGGCTAGATTTCAGAGGAAGGAACTAGTAAAACCAACTCTTGAGTATTCCTTGCATAAGAAAACCCTACGAAAAATTCATGGGGCTGCCATAAGCAGACAGATGGCTTGAAGATGCATACGTGTGCATGCACACACATTGCTAAACTATACCTTTGCTATGAAACATTAAAAGCAATTGGATTAATCAGTTAATCAGTGCCACCCCCTTCACAGGCATGCTGGATGAGGACGACACCAGAGAGGCTGTGGAACTTGCTTCCGTAGGAGGCTAAATTGGCCCCCTCTCTGTTCTCCTTCTGCTGGTGAAGACCTCTTCATTCAGACATACTTTCAGCCGTTGATGGCTATGGCAAGGGCCATTTCCGCACTAGACTGTTATAGTGCTATTATTCCACTTTCAACATCCTATGGAATCCTGGGGTTTGCAGTTTAGGGAGGGGCCTTTGAGACAAAACTGCAAGACCCAGGATTCCATAGAATCTTGAAAGTGGAATAATAGCACTATAACAGTCTAGTGCAGAAATGGCCAAGGTCTTTTACTGGAGGATGTTTTTAAATGTGTTTATGTTGTTTGTTTTGTTATGTTTTTAAATGCTCTGAAACTATTTTAATTCAGTGCTTCTCAACTATTTTAATTCAGTACTTGGTTTTAATATAACCAAATATTAGTTGTTACAGCTGATGGGCTTTAATGATATTGTGTATTGATCTGTTGTAAGCCACTTTGGGTCATGCACTGGGAGAACGGTAGTATAGGAAATAACAAGTATCATCATCATCATCATTGTCGTCATCATCGTCACTGTCATTGTCATCCTGCTCTTTACCCAACAATCTGGGACTCAAATAAGTACATGTTAATGTTATATTCGACCAATGCTCCATTTGTATAATTGAGTCCATGACCAATGCAGAAAGCCCTCAAATGCCAAGAGATATAAATAACTCTTCTCTTAGTTCCTGCTTCAAAACAAAGATGTAGAGTAAAAGATATCCAAACATTAAGAGTTGAGGAGGCCTTTAGTGTGATGGTGTCTATTATCTAACCCACTGTGGTCCATTAAATAGCATTCCAGCAAATTCTGGTCTCACTTAACGAATGTTCATCAATTTGCTCATATGAAGCTAAGAAGTTTATAGATGGAGTTCCTTATTTTTATGCTTACCACAACTCCAGAGATAGGTTGAGGGGAAAGGTCCAAGGGCACCCAAGCCACCTTCATAGTGAATATGAATTCAAATCCTCCTTGATTCCGTTTCAGCAGAAGCAACATGCTAAGCTCATTTCCATGCTACACTGTTACAGTGCTATTATTCCACTTTCAACATCCTGTGGAATTCTGGAGTTTGTAGTTTACTGAGGCCAAAGAGGTCTCTGGCTGGGAATTCTAAAGGCCCCTCCCTAAACTGCAAAGCCCAGGATTCCATAGGATGTTGAAAGCGGAATAACAGCACTATAATAGTATAGCGCAGAAATGGCCTGTCAGTGGATGGAGGAGAGAAAAGTGCCTAGGATTTTATTTCAGATGTGGCAATGAAACTACTATTTACCTGAAATGTGTCTTTAGTTATTGGCCTGGAGCCTAATGGGGAATGGTTTCCATTAAAATCAATGAAACTTAGCTGAAAATAATACTATTGGGATATGAATGCCAAATCAAGACCAAGTGATGTCAAAAATCATGTTCAAGACTATAGACACATTATTATTTGATGAAAGTCAGTCTCTTTTTATTTTGTGACAATGAAACATGTGTCCTCCAATTATCCCCAGTGGATTTAGGAGAACAAGTAATACCATAACACTAAAGGATATACAATTAATTACAACCACTTATTTCATCTGAAAAATAAGCATCATGCTAAATCAACCGTGGACACAATTTCAGCCACAGAGCAACTATTTAGTGCATGTGTGTTTTTCTAGTAATGAATATTATGCAAGATTGAAATGCAACCTTTGAAGCAGAAAATAAAGATGAAAAGAATGCTTCTCAGGTCTAGAGAAAAAAACAACGCATTATTGTTTTTCAAGGTTTACAGAATAACAACTGCAATATCTGTCTCTAAAGGTTGGAGCAAATAGCAATTATTATTTTGGCTTCTTTTGTGCAAAGTTGGGTTTTTCAAATGTGGATCTGTCTTGAGATTGACTGTATGCTAAGACTAATCACCCAGTATCATTTAGAATATTGGGCTGATATATTTGGGTATATGTGATGATGATTCAAGGCAGAATTGGAGACTCTTGACAACCCTATCAAGAGACCCAGCATGGTATAGTGGTTTGAGTGTTGAACTAGGACTCCAAGAAATCAGGGTTCAGATCCCTGCTCAATCGTGGAAACCCACTGGGTGACCTTGGGCAAGTCACAGTCTCAGAGGAAGGCAATGGCAAATGTCCTCTGAACAAATCTTCCCAAAAAACAAAACAAAGAACTTCCATGATGGGTTCACCTTAGGGTTGCAATGAGCCGGAAACAACTTGAAGGTACATTACAACATTCCTATGAGATTGATGAGTCTCAGTGGCAGCTGGCAAAATCCATATTGGTGAGATGGTGAACGAGTTCCAGGTTTTAGCCTAAATTTTGAAGGCTATTCAGTGTTTTAAACCCTGTCCTCAAACTAGATTCTTCACCTTGGATAGCTTTGTTAAAGTTTGGACTAGCATGCAGAGTGAATGTACTGTCTCACTAACATAAAAGCCACCAATCACCACCGGAGAGGCTGAGAGAATGTGACTGGCCCACTATCAATCAGCTTCATAGTTGAGTCACAATTGGAACTCTGGTCACCCCAGCAGAAATCCAACATCCCATAAACATTGTATATCGTTGTCAACCAGTTTGGGGAAGAAGAATCATACTTCGCATTTCTAAGTTGAAGCTGAATTCCACATGTCTTTTTCTCTGATGGCAGGAATGAAATTGTAAGGAAAAAAATACAATAAAATATGAAAAAGAAGGCTCATAACAAATATTGACTGGAGTGTGTTCCTGAATATTAACCCTCATTTGGTAGTACTTAATCTCCAGAATGTATTAGTGCCACAAGGAATATATCTGACAAACTGTAATGTGTTGACTACAGTTAACAATTTACCTTCTGCTGTTGCGGAGCTAATGGTGTCCACCAGTGGAAAGACCATTTTAATTACCATTGTCATCCATCTCATGAAGCACATGTGTTTGGGTTATTTACGGAGCTTTCCTTCAACTGCTAGATGACTCATGAACAGCCAAGGGATCAGGAGTTCAACCTGTGTTATGTTAGATGTTATCACCAGAGAGCAGGAAAGGGCAGGCAGGTCACATATGTGAATTTGACCTCTCTTGAAATGAGTTCGAGGCTAGTTTTATGAAAAGAAAAAGAGAAAGCTCCATCACAGTGACAGTACTGTGTATTTGCATCCTCCCAGTCTAGTAGGTGCTGATGGTTTATTAGGAGGTGCTGAGTACCCTGAACTTTTACTGAAAGAAGTGGGCATGGATGAAGACCGTAGAAGCTTTCCTGTGCTGTTCTGCAGGATAAGGTCATTTATTAAGCTGCGTATGGATTACATTGTCTTCCCATGAGATTGTGCTTAATGAGACATTATTTGACGTGCAGAAATAGCCCAGCCATTAAGTGGAATGAGGCCATCACTTCAGGCAGTGGATTTGGGGTGTTACAGAGGAAAGTAAATTGTTTTGAACTTGTGTTTTTATTGCCAGGAAGGGAAAGTAGTGCTTATGGTACTTTCTGTTTCAAGTGTCTAAATAACTTGCATGGCTTTGGGCAGTACAGTTGGCCCTCCACATTCACTAGGGTTCGGGGCACAGGACCACCACAAAAGTGGGAAAACTGCAAATATCAAAATGTGTGTCTGTGGGAAGGGAGCTAAGATATTGTGGGGAGAGGCACCCAGGGTCCAAACCAGGTCAGGGAAAGGAGAGGAAACAGGGGCGGTTTGGCCTGGTGGCCCTATACATCTTGTCGCTTGCCCATCTCCTTCCTTGGGTGTGGTGGTGCATTGGGAGAATGTTAACGGTGCTGAGAAATCAGGCTGTGATCTGTCCTGAGCTAGGCAGGCAGCGATTGGTGGAGAAGGAGGACTAGAGGCAGGTTTTTAAAAATCTGTGCGGCCTAATTGGAGCCACTGAGAGTGAGGGTTCCTCTGGGAAAGAAGTTCCTGGGTTGCAGGGGCAGGAACTGGAGGAACTTGCAAATAATCAAATGTGTGAAAGTGAAACCCGCAAGTGTGAAGTCCAACTATGCCTGGCTTGATTTGAGTGGATGAAAGAGTACCATTTGTTTTGTCTCAGCAACAAAATCTCTTGTGTGAACTCTGGGTACACAACCAATATTTAAGCCATAGGTAAAGTTGCATGATGTTTGACCTGCACTACTGAATGCAACCCTCCCTTCTTGCAAGATGCCAGCTGCCTGATAACCTCCTAGTTCTGCAATCCTAGGGAGGTCATTCTGTTGTCATTACTTCTGTTGTAAATTCAGACAGTCTGGTGTCATCTCAATACAGGCAGAGGCCACTCCCCTTCCGGGCCATGGAGGAGCTCAGGACAAAGGACAATAAACAATAGGTAATAGAATTTCAACTCCATTAGCAACAGAATGAGGCATTTTGTCTCAGATGTTGCTCAGAAGTAACATCTGAGCCAAAATGTAGGCCTGAAACTCTAACTCACATCATCACTTTTCTACTCCTGTATATTTTTTTTACTAGAGCCAGCATGTTGTAGTAGTTTGAGCATTAGACTGTAGTACTGGAAACCAAGGTTGATTCCTGTTCGGCCATGGAAACCCACTGCGAGACCTGGGGCGTGTCACACCCTCTTGGTACCAGAAAACCCCATGATAGCTTAGCCTGAGGGTCACCATAAGTCAGGGCTATATTTAAGTCTTTTAACTCCAAGTCTTAAGTCTGGGAGCCAATTTTAACAGGAAAAAAAAAGGAGGTGTGGGTGGGGTGACGTGGGGTGCAGGTCAAGTTTCAATAACAAGAAAATCATAGCCCCATCTTGTCCTGGAGCTTTAGGCAGGCAGGAAAGGGGGAGGAGGAGGAGGTAATGAGGAGGACAAACCAGTAAAGCGGCAGCTGCGAATTCCCCAGGAAAGAAAATTCCCCAGGAATGTGGAGGGTGGACTGTACTGCTTGCTCTTGAGAAAGCCACTGGGATAGTTATCCTGACTCTGCCAGCCATGAGAGAGTGGACTGTAGCTTCCTCTCAGAAGTGTCCTTCCCTAACCTCCTCTCACCACCCCCTCATGCCAAGACGACACAGATGACTACTTGAAGAACCAAAGTTACAGGTAAGCAATGCTTGAAGAATTTTATCTGTCATCCAACAAGGCTTATCTTGCTTTATGGCCAAAGATCTTTTCCAGTATCTTTTCCATTCTTCCCTGACAAAGTCCTTGGGTTTTGGTCCAGAGTCATTCTGGCTGCTGGTCTGTATTAGACTTAATAGCATAACTCTGTGCTTTTCATGGTCTTTAAATTCTGCAGGGTTATTTTGCAGGTTGTATTTTGGCAAGATTGATTGATTGATTGTGCTTCTTTAGCTTTAGCTTTACATATTAGTAGCTCAAGCTCTGTGCCACAATTTGATTCTAGTCTTGTTTTAGCAGAGGGAATGGAACTTCTGCATCTTCTGGCTTCCACTTATGTAGCCTATTTGATTTCTGCATTGATCACCCAGTATCATCCACATATACGGTTGGCTTTTTGGTAGCTTGAAGAATGTCTTTGCAATGAACAAACTGTTGGTCTCGCAACATTCAATAAATTGAACTTCTACTTCATTCCTTGATCAGCTGAATTCTCCAAAATTGTTTGGTTCTGCTCTCTTTCTTACCTTTGCATTCCATTTGGCTTTGATGATCGGCATGACCTGTTTTAGTGTGTTGTAAATTTCCTCCTGGACTTCAGCACAGAATCTTTAAATTTCTTTCTCTTCTGCCTCCACAGTTGGAGCATAAACATTGATTATGGTTTTATTTGGAGCATAAACATTGATTATGGTTTTCCTTGAAGTCTCATTGATACTATTCAGTTAGACTTTGCATTGTATCCCCTGACCGCTTTTGCTACACTGTTCCTCATTTTTAATGCTATAGCTTTTCTTCTTAAATTTTCATTTCCTGAGTAAAACAGCATGTGATCATCTGATTGAAAATATCCCATTCCTACCCACCTCAAGTATTGCAATGATTAAACGTTCCTTGTCCTTTTTTTGCTTTGCAATGTCTGTCTTCCTCTGATTCATGCTTCTCAGTTTCCATCTTCCAACTGTGTGTGTTTCACGGCTTCAGATGTTCGTTTCACCTCTGTGCATGTTAGCAGTTAAACATCTGTTCAGCTTGAGTCCAGCTGCATCATTAAAGACAGTGCTCCTCACACATGTCCTCTGCTCTTCCCCAGTAGCTGGTTGAGTGCCTTGTGGCCTGTGAGCCAGAGTATCTCTCTGAACCAGTTTGGTGTTGTGGTTTGAGTGTTGGACTATGATTCTGAGAGACCAGAGTTCAAATCCTCGCTGAGCCCTGGCAACCTAACAGGGTGATGCTGGGCAAATTACATTCTGTCAGTCTCAGAAATAGGCAAACCTCTTAATAGATTTTGCCAAGGAGACCCTATGGGAGGGTTGTCACAGGTTGGAATCAGCTTGAAGACATTTAAGAAGAACATCTCTGAACACCAGATACACAATGAGAGGAGGCTATTGAATTCCTGCCCTTCTTATGGAGGCCGTAGGCTGGCCATTGTGGAACACAAGATGTTAGACTAGAAGACTAACAGAGTGTTTCAGGAGAGAGGATGCTTTGTAAACGTGGCATGCCCTGCATCCTTCCTTTGAAAGGAGGACATATCAAAGCCAAGTAA